>JBBPBX010065667.1:0-13770 GCA_038048925.1 Garcialebias charrua | reverse complement strand
ATTTCTTCACTCTGTCACTAGATTGATGTTAGAGAGGTAATCTCTGAAAAAACTAAAAAAAAATATTGTCCCCTTGCTTCTCCAGGTGGTAAATAAGCATTTCTAAAAAGAAAAAGTGACCCGCCATTTTCCAGCCAATAAAAACAAAGTTTGTAATCAGCCAATAAAAACCGAGCTTGAATTTGAATCAGCCAATAAAAACAGAGCTTGAATTCAAATTTCAACAGACCACAAGGGGGCAGAGCCATATATGGCTCTGAGGGGGAGGGATCAGAATGCTTTGCTTGTTGAAATTTTTTCTAAGTGCTGCTGTTCTACAGAAACTGCAGACTGAACCTTTAAAGAGTACCGGTACATGTATTTGTAATGTCAACATAATTCCTCTTTCTTAAAGACCGTGTAAAGTAAAATTGAATGTGTGTTTTGAGTTTGTCACATGGCATAAATATGTGTTATTAATCACCCATATAAATCTGACTGATTGAAACAGTGCGAAGCTGGAAAGTGCGCATCAAATTTCCTTGCTGGTCAACTCGGTGCAATGCTTCTCGCACTCTTCTTCCTTGAAAATTAAGTAAACCATAATTAAAACGTGTTTGATTTGGAGGTGATGAACATATTGAAATGAGTCCATGGTGTAATAATGACAGTTAAGATAAGATTACAATATTGCTATGCCACTGCAATACATTAGAACATTTAAGTTACTTTCAACAGTATGACATGTAATTTTCTTTGTGATCCTTTTACGTTGTGGTAAACTGTTATTTGTTACCAATCCAATGTTATATAGAACTGCAATTGGTGTTGGTATAAGCAGCCATAGGCTCATCTGTTGACTTACTTTGGCCAAGTAGCCCCATAGCAACGTGTATCCTGTATTAGGGTGATGACTTCGAATCTCTCGCACAACTCCATCCAGCTCATCATCTTCAATGTTGCAGTATGAGTCAGATACTCTACAAGAAAAAATAAAAGTCAACTGAAAGTGAGGTTCTCCACACGGAAGAAATTGGATGGACAGAATTTCTGACACAAATGTATTACACAATTTGAAGACGAATTACCATAACAGTCATGTGGAAGTATCTGAATGGTGGACATCAACAAATTCGTAAATACTTTTCTGATGCCATCTACAAGTCAATATATTTGAATGAATCAATCAATCCATCAACACTTATCCTAGTTGGGTCATGATGGGTGAGGGAACCTATCTCCAGAGGTCAGTAGGCCAGAAGCAGAATACACCCTGAACAGATCGCGAGTTAATCGTAGATGAATATGAATATCTCACAATTCTAAACTTCTTAAGTGGATTAAAGGCTTAAGATAATATGTTTTACTATTAAAAGTCGATATTTGAACACAACAGATGTTCCGGAACAACTGGAATTATAATAAAAATATAAAATACAAATAAGTTCAAAGTAGCAAAAGAAATACCACACATGTGTACTTACCTTATACCGTACTCTGCCATTCGCCTATAGACTGTTCTTTCACTGACCCCAAAAAGTCTGCCATGACAGATACATCCGCATGAAGATATGATTCCCAAGACGTCAGCGGGCAGCAAATATCCAGGTCTTCCAGCTGTTCTTGTGGGGTACACAGATTTGTGCAAACGACAAGCCACTTCCTCCAAAATCTGGACAACTAATGAGTCAGCTTCAGTATCTGTGTCTGCAGCTACCTGGAGCAGCCACTCACTCAAAACATCGACTGGAAACAGTAAATAGTCATCACTGACTGTATTACTTTCAGCTAAGCTAGCAACGTGCCTCAGCAATCCTACGATACATCTCTAATTGTTTACTTCCTCTCAAATACGGAGATCTCCTAAGAGAACTGCAGCGCAGGCATGCTCAATCGATCTGCACACTGATCGTTCTATTTCCGGTTTATTGACCAATAGAAGAGCTGGATTTAGAAAGCAGCCCTCCTCATTAACATACCGACGAGGCAGAAATGCAGCGAGAAAACAATACAGAAATAAATGCAGCTAACAATACAGCAATAAATAAATACAGCAATAAATATAGCAAACGGAAAAACAGCGAGAAAAAGGCAAAGCAAAATATCTATTGTTATTGACGGAAACTCATGTGTAAGGAGATATAAAAAAGAATATATATATTTATGCTTTTATTTCTCATGTGTAAGGAGATATAAAAAAGAATATATATATTTATGCTTTTATTTCTCATTAAAATATATATTTCTACTTTGATTTATATATTTATTCTTTTATTTATTATTATTTAGGATATATATTTCTACTTTAATTTATACTTTTATTTATTTAAGTGAGAGGCAGTCTCAGAAGGATCAACCCTCATAAAGCTACGGGTCCAGACAACATCCCAGGGAAAGTTCTGAAGGAATGTGCGGACCAGCTCTGTGAGGTGCTGGCTGACATCTTCACCACCTCACTTGCACTGGAGTCAGTTCCCACCTGCCTGAAGACCGCCACCATCATCCCAGTCCCAAAGAGCTCCACAGTGACTGGTCTGAATGACTATAGACCGGTGGCCCTCACCCCGATAGTCGCTAAATGTTTTGAGAAACTGGTCATGTCCCACATCAAGGCAACCGTCAACATCAACGAGGACCCTCATCAATATGCATACCGTGAGAACCGATCAACAGAGGACGCCATCTCCTCCGTGGTCCACACTGCTCTCACCCACCTGGATCAGAAGGACTCATACGTGCGTCTGCTCTTTGTGGACTTCACATCTGCCTTCAACACCATGATCCCCCAAACTCTGATAGACAAACTATCCACACTTGGACTAAGCCCCTCTATTTGTAACTGGGTCTTAGACTTCTTAACAAACAGACCACAGTCCGTGAAGATCCACAACTTCTCCTCCTCCACCATCACCCTCAGCACTGGCTCTCCTCAGGGATGTGTGCTGAGCCCTCTTCTGTTCACTCTGCTCACATATGATTGTACAGCCACACATCCAGGCTGTCATATTGTTAAGTTTGCAGATGATACAGCTGTGGTGGGATGCATCACAGATAATGATGAATCCAGCTACAGACAGGAGGTGGAACATCTGGAGAGCTGGTGCAAAGAGAACAACCTTCACATGAATGTGAAGAAGACGAAGGAGATGATTGTGGACTTCAGAAGGAACAAACACACCCACACCCCACTGTATATAGGTGGATCTGCGGTGGAGGTGGTCTCCAGCTACAAATACCTGGGTGTACACATGAATGATAACCTCAGCTGGAGCAATAACACCACCAGCCTGATCAAGAAAGGTCATCAGAGACTCTACTTCCTCAGACGGCTGAGACGAGCCGGTCTGAGAAGCCCAGTCCTCACCTCGTTCTACAGGTGTGCAGTGGAGAGCGTCCTGTGCTCCAGCATCAACGTGTGGCATGGAGGCTGCACAGTTGCAGAGAGAAAAGCTCTGCAGAGAGTGGTGAAGGCTGCACAGAAGTCTGTGGGAGTCAGTCTCCCCACCATCACAGACATTTACACCTCCAGATGCAGAAAAAGAGCCACCTGCATCATGAAAGACCTCACTCACCCAGCACACTCACTCTTTGCACCACTCCCCTCGGGACGGAGGTTGAGGAGCATCAAATGTAGAACCACTAGACTGAGGAACAGCTTCTACCCTGAGGCTGTCAGACTCATGAATAAATAAATAATAAGAATAAACACTGCAAAATGTCACATCATACTGATACTGATCTGTTTCTTGTTGCTGCGTTCATCTGTGACCATCTGCTCATGTTCGTGCTGCTGTTTATAATGATGTTTTTCTACTACATTAGGGCTTAGTGTATTACTAGCTGATGTGATGTCTCTCTTAGTTAATCCTAGATGTTATTATTGTATTTCTCTTGCATTTGTTGTTGGATGTAACTGGGACCCTGTGTACATAATCTCGTTTTCAACACATGTACTACATGCGGTGCAAATGACAATAAATTCTCTCTGACTCTCTGACTCTGATATGTATTGTTTTATGTCGGATATATATTTATTCTTTTATTTATTATTTTGACAGTTTGGTCCTCCATACCCTTCAGCTCTGACTAGCTTCCCTATTCCTGCTAAAGAACAGCACAGTATGAAGCTGCCACCACCATGCTTCATTGTGGGGTTTGTGTGTTCAGGATGATGTGCGGTTTTGGCTCAACTTTGGTCTGATTTAATCAGAGCACCTTCTTCCACATGTTTGCTGTGTCCTACATAGTTTGTGGCAAACTGCTAACATGCCTATGACCTCTGTCAACAAATACTTTCTTCTTAACATTCTTTCATAAAAGCCAGATTTATGGAGTACATACATCTGGTAAGAGTTGCTGTGTGGACAGAGTCCTAGCTGAGCTGTGGGTCTCTGCAGCTCCTCCACAGGTACCGTGGAGCTTCTTGTCTTCTTCTCAGATTAATGCTTTCCTTTCCTGGTCTTCCAGTTCAGGTGGGCAACCATGTCTTCATGCAGTTGTGCTGTATTTTAAACGTTTCAGATGGTGGATGGAACAGTGAAATGTTCAAAGCTTGGGATATTTTTATAACTTAACCCTGCTTTGAACTTTAAAAACTTTATCCATGACCTACCTTATCTGTTCCTTGGTCTTCATAGTACTGTTTGATCACTGGGGTTCTGTAACAAAAACCTCTGAGGCCTTCACAGACCAGCTGCTTTTATACTGAGATTAATATAACAAAGTTACTAAATAGGTGATTTCAGTGGTTACACTGGACTTTAGAAGTAACAAAGTGTGTGTGTGTGTGTGTGTGTGTGTGTGTGTGTTTATGTGTGTGTAGTGGGGTGTAATGCTTTCCACACTTTTCAGATTTTTATAAAAAAAAAAAAAAACAACAACAGGAAACCATGTATCCTTTCCTTCAGCTTCATAATTTTGTGCCATTTTGTTTTGGTTGATCAAAAAAATTCTCAGTAAAATACTTTGGAAGTTTACTGGAAGGAAACGCTGACAAGTTTAATGATTCTAAATACTTTTTACATTTTGTCTCTGACGGTGGAAATTGGACTTGCACTGAAAGTGGTAAAATTATTCAGCAACAGACAAAAATACAACTATTTCTTGGTTTTGCTACTACCTCATTTCTAACTTTTTAATTTCTCTAGTCACACCGTCGTACTCAAGGTGCATCCTTGTGCTGCCCTCTAGTGGTAAAATGTCATGTTTACAGGGAGACTAAAATAAATGTTCATGGAAAATAGGTTGATATCCACCTTATTCCTAGCTCCCATGGTGTCTTGTGTGACTTCTGGCACAGACCAGAACCGGAGTTTGTTCATGTGTGAACAGTACAAGTTAATGTAGTTTCTCTGAGAATTGTAGATTTAATTTAAACATGTAGGAACATGTCACATGTAGGCCTATGTGTTAACTCAAGTATGTGTGTGTGTTTGCTTTCAATTTACATAGGTTGGTGCATGTCGCCTCACCCTGTTTATAACTTCACTCACTCACAGACTCCATCCATCCATCCATCCATTTTCTTCCGCTTATCCGGGGTCGGGTCGCGGGGGTAGCAGCCTAAGTAGGGAGGCCCAGACTTCCCTCTCCCCAGCCACTTGGAGCAGCTCCTCTGGGGGAATCCCAAGGTGTTCCCAGGCCAGCCGAGAAACATAGTCCCTCCAGCGTGTCCTGGGTCTTCCTCTGGGTCTCCTCCCGGTGGGACATGCCCGGAACACCTCACCAGGGAGGCGTCCAGGAGGCATCCTAACCAGATGCCCGAGCCACCTCAACTGNNNATATAAATAAATACATAAATAAATAAAATCGAAATTAACAAATCAAGACCCCGACACACACACCCCCGTCCCTCCCGGATGACTGAGCTTCTCACCCTATCTCTAAGGGAGAGTCCAGACACCCTGCGGAGAAAACTCATTTCAGCCGCTTGTATCCGAGATCTCGTTCTTTCGGTCATAACCCAAAGCTCATGACCATAGATGAGGGTGGGAACGTAGATCGATCGGTAAATTGAGAGCTTTGCCTTTCGACTCAGCTCTCTCTTCACCACGACAGACCGGTACAGCGCCCGCTTCACTGCGGACGCTGCACCTATCCGCCTATCGATCTCACGCTCCAGTTTTCCCTCATTCGTGAACAAGATCCCGAGATACTTAAACTCCTCCACTTGGGGCAGGACCTCCTCCCCGACCCGGAGAGGGCATGCTACCCTTTTCCGGCTCAAGACCATGGCCTCGGATTTGGAGGAACTGATCCTCATCCCGGCCGCATCACACTCGGCTGCAAACCGCTCCAGTGAAAGCTGATCAGATCGTGATCACTCACAGACTGCTCATTGAATTGATAAAGCTCCCCGGATGGGAAGCGAAACGTTTTCTGTTACAAATAAAGTTCAGTTGTTTCTGTATTGAACACCTTTTTGATTTGATCATGTCCTGGACGACTGAGAATCTTCACCAGCATGTAGGAACACCACCTGTCAGAACTCAAACAGGACAATATAATCATACCACTGTCTGCTGAGGACGAACTGAAGAAGTGGCTGCAGATTACATCTACTAGCATATTTAGCTACATCTACTAGCATATTTAGCTACATCTACTAGCATATTTAGCTACATCTACTAGCACATTTAGCTCCTTCATTGACTTGGTTCTTCTGACAGTGAAGTGATGAACAACCTGAGAAGCTCTGAGGTGTATCAGTATCTACACAGTAATACGGTTGATGGTGTTTTGTTAAGAGGTGGGACACAATCTTCTTGATCTTAAATCAGACAGTCCAGTCAAAGACTTAAAGTCTCCATCACTGAGCTTGAGTTGATTACAGAGAAAATCATAAAACTGAAGATGAACAAATAAATGTATAATGCTGTGACCTCTATGACATCACACCTGATCTTCTCGTCACAGTTTTCAATCCCTCTGAGGATCTGGCGTCTCTTCTCCGGTGGTTTATTGTACCGGTAGTCCAGACACAAAGTAGGATGCAGGTTTTCGTTTTCGTTTCGTTTTCAACGTGAAATGAGCTCACAGAGTTTTGGGTGGTCTCTTCAAGTTCACATTTTTCAGTCACATTCTTCTTAATTCCTCATCTGTAGGTAGGAGATGGAAACTATAGTATACTTCTTTTCACAGGAACACTCTTTTTGTTTTGGGTCCATGTTCAAACTCTCTTGTGGCCACTGCTGCTTTGCAGTTTGACTTTTGCAGACTCACTCTTTTGCAGTTTATCAAAATAAGATTGAACATAACACAAGATTGTCTGATTGATGGATGAGCCACACGAACAGCAGGGATTGTTAATTTAAAATAAATATTTAAAAATTATTTAGCACCTGTGTGCATCCCAGAGCTGCAGGGGGAAGGTCATGACCTCCTCTTTCTGCCACGCCCAGCTCTCCACTGCAATCACGCATGCTCATCATCTGTGTCACTCCCAATCTCCCTCCTTCTGTGTAAATTAACAATTTAAGTTTAAATACTGTAATAGTTCAAATAAACAATCCATGCAGCATGAGCAGCAATGTTCATTTTAAATAATCAAGTCCGACTGAACTGTGATGCAGCGCTGCAGAGTGACAGCTGTCTTTGTGCTGCTGTCACTCTGCAGCGCTGCATCACAGAAGGAGAGCTGGATTAAGAGAGAGCTGCTCTCTTTCGTTACAAGGGAGAACTTGTCTGAGGGGTTTAGCTGGAATCAGTTCCTCTGTTGTTCCATCCCTCCAAGTCAGTTTTTGCAGCCCAGTCTGCTTTGGTTTTGTTAAAATAAATCGAAATAGTTTATTTTGACCTTGGAGTCTCCAGCACGTGGACTCAACACATTAACTATCACGTCATGTCACCACTTTTAGCTCCCATTAGGTTAAGTCTGTGTCAGAGATTCTTTATTGTCATTTGCACCCCATGTGGTACATGTGGTGGAAAGAAATTATGTAAACAGGGTCCCAGTTACATCCAACATTACAATGTAAAAGAAAAACAGTCATATGTTTTAGTGTCTGTGTATTTAACCTAGAAATAATTAGCCGATAAACATAATCTGGAAATGTTTCATTAAATATTTCATTAAATGTTTCATTAAATGTTTCATTAAATGTTTCAATGAATGTTTCATTAAATGTTTCATTAAATGTTTCAATAAATGTTTCATTAAATGTTTCAATGAATGTTTCATTAAATGTTTCATTAAATGTTTCAATAAATGTTTCATTAAATGTTTCAATGAATGTTTCATTAAATGTTTCATTAAATGTTTCAATAAATGTTTCATTGAATGTTTCATTAAATGTTTCATTAAATGTTTCAATAAATGTTTCATTGAATGTTTCATTAAATGCTTCATTAAATGTTTCATTAAATGTTTCATTAAATGTCAGTGTTTGTCATTTTCTGTTTCAGTTTCCAGAAATGGACAGCATTGCAAGAGAACAGAAGAAAACTTCCAACAAGATCATTTTCTTTCTGATCCAGAATGCAGGCCTGCTTTCTGGGTTCACCATCATTCTGCTAATAACTTTGTTTGCAGAAAATATAAACTTGGGCTGAGAAACTGGGAAGCAATTATTGTGCGCTGCCTTTGTGTCCCAGCTCACCCAGTTATGCATGAAAATGAATGTAAAGTGCATATTTTGTACAAAGAAAACCAAATCTTAAAAGGAAAAGAATGTTTTAATACTGCTGAACTACCAATTTAGAATAATATTTACTTAATGAGAAGGGAATTATTATTATTATTTTTACAATCAACATGTGTAAAATTATTGAGATTTATTTTAAGGAGATAATAAATTATTTTAGTCTTCAAAAAAAGTTTGTATTTTCTCATATTTGTTGTAAGACACTTTACACTTCATACACCAAAGAGAAAAGCTTAATAAAAATTACAAATTAAGTATTTGCCATATTTGTTAAACACTGACGGCTGCGAGCCTTTTATTTTTATTTAAACTGTACAGCTGTATTCTAATCTTATTTGAATACTGGTTGATAAGCAGATTATATTTTATACAAGTAAATGTTTTATTTAGATGGCAGGATAAAAAAATATATAACTGTGATGAATCTTAACAGTATATACCAACAAAATGTCTTAAATTGAAAACATTAGTTTGTATATTAGACTCTGGACCCATCTGGATCCAAACAGGAAGTGAACACGTGCTGCGTTCAGGGCGTCTCGGAAGTTTTGCCAGAGGCTACAGAACAACGCTTTGATTCGGATGTAAAGATAATGTAAGTGGAAGTTTATTCTGAGTTAAATACTAATTTTCAACACACACAAAGCAACGTGGTGGTATTGAAGGTAATTAGACTTTCATTGTTATAAATATATATAATTATTTAATCCTATATAAAATCTGTGTTTTGAACGCAGCATAATAAGCAGACGAACCGCACGGGATGATTCGGAACAGAATCAAAACGGGTAACTTGTTAATGAACCCTTTTTCATTTTTATTATCGTTTAGCTGCAGCTTTGTGAGGCTGCATGCTAGCTGCAGTAGCTGTAAGTTATTTCTTCAAGCAAACACGACGTTTGTTGCCTTTAACCTTCAGATTTGTAGAATCAGAAAACTGAACATTATTCGTTTGGACTTGAAATAAACCAACAGCTTCTCGTGATCATCATGAGGTTTAGTTGGAGGTGATGAAACTGCACTTTTGTTCTTATCTTTCTTCTTTACCAGTTTATGGTTTTATATACGTTAGTATGTAAAGGTTGTAAGTACACCAGGTAATTACAAACTCATTAACATACATCTGTTCTTATTCGTATTTATCATATTACGGGTATTTATCTACGTTTTCCATATTTACCTGCCACATGTGGTTATTAACGCACCAAGTGGGTTTATGTTATAATGAAATCGTGTTTCATTAAAATAACCTGCACACTTCAGTGCGAGGTTTGCGGAATTCTCGCGAGATTTTAAATTTGTGCAAACCGTTTCATAAAGGTTTTCTGAGAACCACCTTGAGCTTTCTGTGGTTAGATATTAATAACCTGATGCATGCTCAATAATCCAGGTTAGATATTAAAGTCACAGTTTTCAGTATTAAAATAAAACAGGTAATTGGTTCAATAATCATAGTTGGCTTCAGCCCCTAAAAGTTCCAAGCTCCTAATGAATATTAATACTATTTCTTTAAATAAAACTACAGTACTTTTAGATACAATTTTTTTTACTTCAAGTTGTATAGCAATCACAGGTAACATTTTTTTTAAAATGTTGTACTCATTTAGTACATCTTTTTTTATAAGAGAAATTTTTATAAGAGAATTTTTTACTTAGAACATTGCTTTTTTTTTTTAGTTAAAAGCATGTTTTTTTGTAGGTTATTTTAATTTTTTGCTTGTTTGAAAAAAAAAAAAAAAAAAGAACCTCCTTAGTTCAGTACTTTCCAAACTTATCTGATTTCCACCCACAAAATAAAAGTTCCAGAGAATCATGACTTGAACCTTTGCTAATTATCCAATAACTGCTCATAAGACACTGAACAGAAGAAAAACATGTTAAACATGATATGTTTTTAAACATTAACCATTTTTAAATCTCTTTGTAACAGTTAAGGCTAAAGATGCAAACGCCAGTCATTTTAAAAGTTATTTGGTTTTTGTCTTTGTCAAATAAAGTTACAATTGTCTAAAAATGTCCAAGTTTTTAAATATTAGTACCGGTAGTATACAGTGGTGTTTGAAAGTTTGTGAACTCTTTTTAATTTTCTGTATTTCTGCATAAATATGATCTAAAACATCATCAGATTTTCACACAAGTTTTAAAAGTAGATCAAGAGAACCCAGTTAAACAAATGAGACCAAATATTATACTTGCTCATTTATTTATTAATAATAATAATAATAAATTCAATTTATACCGCACTTTTCATTAATAAAAATCTCAAAGTGCTACAACAATAAAAACAAGTGATAAAATCAAATAAAATCAATAATGGTATTAACTAAGATTAAAAACAGAATCATGTGGAGGCAGAATAGGCCTGCTTAAAAAATAAATAAATAAATAAATAAAACAAGTGATAAAATCAAGTAAAATCAATAATACTATCAACCAAGATCAAAGATAAAATCATGCGGGGGCAGAATAGGCTTGCTTAAAAAGAAAAGTCTTTAAACCGCTTTTAAAGTCAACCAGTGACTGTGGAGCTCTCAGGCAGTCAGGAAGGGAGTTCCATAGGCGGGGGGCAGCCACACAGAATGCCCTGTCTCCCATGGTCCTTAATTTGGTTCGTGGAATGTGAAGTAGATTACTGTTCTGTGATCGTAGAGACCGGGTGGATGAATATGGTGCAAGAATGTCCTTTAGATAGTCAGGTGAAGTTCCATGTAAGCATTGATGTGTAATGAGAGCAGTTTTGTATTGAATTCTGTAGGTGACAGGAAGCCAATGGAGGTTATGGAGAATGGGTGTAATATGTTCAAATTTACGAGCTCTCAATAAAATCCTTGCTGCACTGTTTTGAATATATTGAAGTTTCTGAAGGTTTTTGCCAGGGATTCCAATAAACAGGGAGTTGCAGTAGTCGAGCCTGGAGGAGACAAAGGCATGGACGAGTTTCTCAGCATCGGAAAAAGTCAGAGATGGGCGAAGTCTGGAGATGTTTCGAAGATGGAAGAAGCAAGTTTTAAACAGATGCTTAATGTGAGTTTCAAATGTAAGATGAGAGTCCATTTTTATTCCAAGATTTGTAACAGAGGTGGAGAGGGGGATGTCTTGACCAGAGAAGGAGATTGTTGTTAAAGTTGATGTTTGTATCTGGTGAGGGGTGCCAATCATTATGGCCTCAGTCTTGGAGCAGTTTAATTGAAGAAAGTTCTGATTCATCCATGCCCTTATTTCCTCCAGGCAGGCAGAGAGGGCAGTGAGTGAAGATGGAGATGGGGATGATGAGGATGATCCAGTCCTGATGTAAAGCTGTGTGTCGTCGGCATAGCAGTGAAAAGAAATGTTGAACTGATTAATAATTTGACCTAAAGGCAGCATGTAAAGGGAAAACAGCAGGGGCCCCAGAACTGACCCTTGAGGGACACCACAGGAGACACCGACTGTCTGGGAAGTGGCATTGCCAAGACTAACGCATTCCAGCCTATCGGAGAGGAAAGATTTGAACCAGTCCAGGACAGTGTCACAGAGACCGACCTCCACATGAAGACGGTGGAGGAGAATATTATGGTCCACAGTGTCGAAGGCTGCAGTGAGGTCAAGGAGGACAAGGACGGAGGGAGAGCCAGTGTCAGCAGCCATGAGGATATCATTTGTAACTCTCAGTAATGCAGTCTCAGTACTGTGAGCTGCTCTGAATCCAGACTGAAACTTCTCGTACAGAGAGTGTTGCTGTAGGTGGTCCTGCAGCTGAGCAGCAACTGCTTTTTCCAGCACTTTGGACAGAAACGGGAGGTGGGAAATTGGGCGGTAATTAGAAAAAATGTCGGGATCCAAATTAGATTTTTTCAGAAGAGGCCTAATGATGGCAGTTTTTAGAGGCAGTGGAACATGACCAGATTGTAGAGACTGATTTATTATTTGAGTGATTAATGGGCTTATTGCAGAGTGATTGGATTTTATGAGAGATGAGGGGAAGGGATCCAGGGCGCAGGATGAAGGCTTCATTTTCTTTATGATGGACTCCACCTCACTCTGAACAACCTCATCAAAGCTGCTCAGGGACCCAGGATGCAGACGGGTAGATGGTAAACGAAGATCAGGGAGGTTGTGAAGCTGAGATCTGATGGTGTCAATTTTGTTTTTAAATGATGAAAGGAACAGGTCGCATTTTTGAACACATTCCTCAGAAGTTTGTTTAATGGGATTAAGTAGATGAGTTACTGTGGAGAAGAGCTGTTTAGAGTTACCAGGGCAGGTGTTGATGATGTTGGAGTAATACTTGGAGCGTGCTTCTTTAAGAGAATAGGCGTATGCTTTCTGATGTTCTTTGTATGCCTGCTTATGTACCGAGAGACCAGATGATTTTAGACGTCTCTCGATAGCACGGCCAGTTGCCTTCATCCTGCGGAGCTCACCAGTGTACCAGGGGGCTGAACGGGAGAAAGACACCAGTCTTGTCTTCAAGGGAGCATGTAGGTCCAGAAGCTCTTGGAGAGATCGGTTGTAGTAATCAACGGAGTCATTGGCAGATGAATGATTGACAGCGGTCAGGGCGTGAAGATCAGCGGACAGAACATCAGGGGAAATGTTTTTAAAGTCCCGGAACTGGATGGGTCGCTTTGGGTTTGAAGCAGGTGAAGTTGAAGGCACTTCCAGAGAGATGACACTGTGGTCCGAGACACCCAGGTCATATACAGATAAGTTATTGATGAGTACAGTGTCTGTAATCACCAAATCCAGAGTATGCCCCCTGCTGTGCGTAGGGACGTCCACATGTTGGGTGAGATTAAGAGAGTCCAGAAGAGACTTAAAATCTGTTGCCAACGGGGAAGAGGAATTGTCCATGTGGATATTTAGATCGCCAAGAAAAATAGTTTTCACAGGGGAGGTGCAGAAAAAGGTGAGGAGGTCATGCATCTCTGAGTTAAATGAAACATGCGGTTTGGGAGGTCTATAAATCAATATAACGTTCATCAGGAGTGGGGCTTTGAAGTTGAAGGCCAAACTTTCAAAAGAGGAAAAGTCCTGAGAAGCTAGATGTGTCAATTTTAAATTATTGCGGTAGATTACAGCCAGACCACCACCGCGGCCAGTGCTGCGGGCTCTCTGCAGATAACTGTAACCAGACGGACAGGCCTCATTTAGAGAACTGTACACATCT
>JBBPBX010065666.1:0-15077 GCA_038048925.1 Garcialebias charrua | reverse complement strand
ATATATATATATATATATATATATATATATATATATATATATATATATATATATATATATATATATATATATATATATATATATATATATATATATATATATATATATATATATATATATATATATATATATATATATATATATTTTTAAGTTTATTGTTTGAGGGAATTGTAAATAATAATACGTTCAAAGATCAAAACACAGAAAAGACTGAACAACCTTCAAACTTATTTCAATTTGTCCTTTAAATGATTTATTTATTTATTTTTTAAGAAGATGTTTGTTGTGTTCAGTACAACAGTGAATGTGAAAGAGCTTGTTGTGTTTGTTTGTTCCCACTTTCTTTTAAATGGCAAATGGAGCTTACTTATATAGCGTAAGGTCAAAAACTGAACGTATTCAACAGACTTCCTGTCAGTTCTGTATACAATTATTGAAACACAAATAATCACAGACAAATAAAATCATCACAGACAACTGTGACTGAACACAAGAAATACCTGACTTGTCGAAGATTCAGCACCAAATCATCATCCCAAGAAGATCTTGAGTTGTGACTGATTCATCTGGCATTACTGATGAAAAACTGGATGAAATTGTAAAAAAAAATTAAAAAATTTCTTTATCATCATCATCATCATCATCATCATCATAATTGTTGTAGTATTGTAATTTATTCAGTAATGGTTGTATAAATATACACCATCAGTTTTTTTTTTTACAGTAAATATTGTATCTAATTAAATATTCATTATTTCTGATTTTGAGTACTTATAAATAACATTTACTTAACAAGTTGACTAACCAGCAATACCAAAGTAAAATTAAGATACCTGTAACAACACCTTTGCATTAAAAAAACAAAACTTACTAAAAGGAATAAGCTATGAATAATTGTTTTATTCCCATAATCATTCATCCCTATTTATTTCTATAGTTTTTTTTCTACATTCACCTTATATTCTAGCTATTTTGACTACTTTTTTGCCATCTTATTTTTAGCTTGTCTAATATGCCTCTTTTATGATTGTCTATTTTTGTTGCTGTTGTCCACTGTTGTCATCATTCTTTGTTGAAACCAGGTCTGTCTTGTAAATGAGTCCTTGAGGTTCAATGGGATTAACTTGCCTAAATAAAGGTTGAATGAATGAATGAATTTCACAAATTAAAAATAAACTGCGTAAAACTTTGTAAAAAGTATTATGTGTGTAATTAGTTATTAACAAATCTTAAATCATCAGTAATTTTGCAAAAACAAAAAAATAAGTTAAAAGTGTTTTCTCCTTTCAAAACTTTAAGGGTTACACACACACACACACACACACACACACACACACACACGCAGGTTTGTTTTACTATCTTTGTGGGGCCATTGCATTGACTTCCATTCATTTTTCATTCATTTCTATAGCCTAACCCTGACCTTTACCCTAAACCTAACCATTACCAATGCATACCTAACCCTAACCTTAACACATCCTCAATTCACACCTTAGTCCTAAACCTAACCCCTAACCCACCAACGGGACTTCTTCTTATGGGGCCCGGGCTTTGGGCCCCATAAGAACCAGTTGGGCCTCACAATTTGGTAAAACTCAGAAAACTGGGCCTTACAACGTAGCATAAACAAGGACACACACACACACACACACACACACACACACACACACAATGTCGCAAGAAAAAGTCAGACAACGTTTTTTGGGATAAGGAAGTGATTTTGACAACATGATGTCAAAGCTTAACTTGCTCGTTCAGCTGAATTTCAGTTAGCACAGCTGATGAGCTCTGCTGCCTGAACGTGCATTTCATGACTGAAGTGCAAAACACATCACTGTCTGTACTGTGGTGCAAGGGTGAAAGATATTTTTCTAAAATTAGTTTTAAAAATACAATAATAACTTGATTCCCACGAGTCAGCTGAACTTACAGGAGGATCATGCAACAAATCTTACTCTAAAATGGAGCATCTTGTCGTAACCTATTAAAACACTTAAGTGGGCTACCAGTAAAAAAAAAAAGCAAGTGTTTTTATTTCTAATATGGCTTTAAATTTCATTTGATTGACAGTCGGGTTGTTTGAAACAACCTGAAGTCTAGTTAGTATGAATGTATTGATCTTTCTAGTTTGTGTGTGTGTTTGTTAGCATTTTTAGACATTACTTTAGAAAACACTAAAAGCCATTTCTTTATCACATGCACAGTATTCCTGCGAGACAAAAACTGGGTTATACAGAGCGTAATAGTATTTAGAGGAATATTGTGTTTATTCAGGTCAGATATGAGTTAATATGGGGTTTATTAGCTCTATATTATTCTTACAGGTCTCTCTTGTAAATGAGTCCCAGAGGTTCAATGAGACTAACCTGTATAAATAAAGGTTGAATGAATTACAGTTGAATACAAAGGCGTTCAAATGTCTACAAAGGTGCATTTAGTGTAGTGAAAATTGTATCCTAATATTGTGCTCTTATACAAATAATGCACTTGCTAATAAAATAAAACCTGGTTATTCCACAAATCTGCTTGTTCAGCAAATCTTTCAGAGCAATACACAAGGCTGCACATTTTCCTCTAGTCTATATAATCTTGAATGACTATACAGTATTGCATTAGCAGGCCTTAAGAGCATGTGTGATTACTAAAAAACAAGTGCAGTTTATTGGTTATATTTTTATGCTATACCTGCCATAAGTCCAACATGTATGGATATGGCTGTTTCTTCTGCCCCCCTCTGTTTATCTCAAATTACCACGGTTAAATCAAGACGAGGAAAGGGGCAGGCCACTGTTCAATCATTTTGAAGCTTTTTGATGTACAGTCAGAAAGTCCTTGAGTCATTGTGATGGATGGATCACTGTCATGCATTTAAAATTCTGCACAGCTACATTTAAATTTAACTTGTAAATATTTTTTTTCAGGGGTGGTTGTTCTTTTCCCAATCTTTCTGTGCAGATTTAGTGTCAGCGTTGCTTTTTAAAGTTTTACACCAGTCGTGTTCCTCAAGTTGCATTTCTGCCTTCATACAGGATCACTGCTGTCCACTGCAGTTCTTGTTGAACAGCAGTCCTATGGCCTTCTTTATGGTTGTTTTAAAATATAGAAAAGCATCATTTCCTGCACTCCACTCATGCACCTCATCCCCTTTGTCCTTATCTATCTATCCATCCATCCATCCATCCATCCATCCATCCATCCATCCATCCATCCATCCATCCGTCCTTCAGTCCTACAAGTGTATGTATATCTATGGTAAGGCTTTTGCACATCTGAATGTTGTGCTTTTTTTAAAATGATTTTCACAAAGCCAGTTGTACGTTGTTGCATTTTAAAATTGTTAAAAAATTGTCAACCCACAAATCTTACATCTTCTTACTGGTACCTTTAGTAGTCCGACTAATAAAGAAGTCAGATCACAAAGGTCCTTGTTGCAAAGCTGAGTGCATCTGTGAGATCGTCTACTGTGAAAAGGTTAGTGTAGAAATGCCTCGAAGTGCCTATGAATAAAATATACACACACAGGATGACCAAACTGTCTTGTCACCTGCTGTTTAATCAACATGCGATTAATTAAAGTTAACTCATCTGGTACTTAGACCTAAAAAAAAACTAAACTTGTATGTGTTCACTTGAGAAAAGGTCACCTCTTCAATTTATTTGCTTAAAACGAGAGAGAGAGAGAAAAAAAAGGCAGTGGTATTTAATTATCCATCCTGATGCTGACACCTGGTTCTGCTTGCTGAGCAGCTCGTTTCCCAATAAAGCTAGTTTGAAGCAAAGTATTAACAGGTTCAAGATAGAGTTTGTCCTAAGAACCAAGAAAATGTGGACTCGGTCGTATAGAAAACAAATCCACACCACTTATGCCGACTGAGGAAGTGGTTCAGAGTAGATGGAGTTTGAACTATGCTGGTGTAGATTCTCAGTCGTCCAGGACATGATAAAATCAAAAAAGGCGTTCAATACAGAACAACTGGACTTTATTTGTAACAAACAAGACAACAAGAGTTTGAACCCTTCCTCAGGCAGTGTATGGACCATTTTACAAATATGTGTAAGGTCCGGCGTACCCAAATACATT
Source organism: Garcialebias charrua (assembly GCA_038048925.1). Classification (NCBI taxonomy): domain Eukaryota; kingdom Metazoa; phylum Chordata; class Actinopteri; order Cyprinodontiformes; family Rivulidae; genus Garcialebias; species Garcialebias charrua. The sequence goes on along the minus strand of JBBPBX010065666.1, from coordinate 10,996 downwards.
CATAGGTACTCCCGGTAGCCGTGGTGGAATACCAGTTCATAAATGTGAACACAAACATCCGAAGCGGATGTTATCAACCATACGTAGCGGTCAGATTGCCCCTCCTGAACCTCCTAGAAGGTTTAAAGGTACGTTCTGCATTTTAGCCAAGGTAGAAAAACTGATAAACTCTCAGATCAAAAATTATCTGGACGCATTTAACATCTTACCTCTCCATCAATCTGGTTTCAGGAAAAAACACAGCACAACAACTGCTTCTCTGAAGGTTCTGAATGATGTTGTTGAAGCATTGGATGCTAAGAATTATTGTGCTGCACTTTTCTTAGACCTGTCTAAAGCTTTTGACACTGTGGACCATAACATCCTGTGTCATAAGCTCTCAGAAATCGGTTTCTCTGATCACACAATCGGTTGGTTTTCTAATTATCTTTCCAATCGGAGGCAATGTGTTCAACATAACGGTACTTCTTCCAGCTATTTAACAGTTAAAAATGGTGTACCACAAGGCTCAGTTTTAGGACCAACCCTCTTTACAATCTACATAGCTAATGTAGGTCAGAGCATCCCTGATGCATCCTTACATTTCTATGCTGATGATACAGTTGTTTATTGCCGAGCTAAAACAGTAGCTAAGGCTTTCCAGTTACTGCAATCCGCTTTTGACATCATCCAGTCAGATTTGTTCCATCTCAAACTTGTCCTAAATGCTGATAAAACAAAAGGGATGTTTTTTTCAAGTAGGAAGTCGGTCCCAGCAGATCTTCCTCTGATTTTATCATCAAATGGTGTCCCTATTGAGTTTGTTGACTCATATAAATATTTGGGTATCCTGGTCGATTCACATCTCTCTTTTAAACTCCACGTGGAAAACCTAGTGAAGAAACTGAAAGTTAAACTGGGTTTCTTTTTCAGAAATAAATCATGTCTAACACTGAATGCTAGGAAACGCCTTGTATCTGTGACTTTCCTTCCCTCCATTGATTACGGTGACATTCTCTACATGAATGCTCCTACAAGCACCCTGCGGATGTTGGATGTTGTCTATCATGGTGCACTAAGATTCATAACTGGCTGTGATTATCGTACCCACCACTGCACCCTGTATTCACTGGTTAACTGGACATCATTAACCTCACGCAGACTCTTCCACTGGTACATCTTCATCTTTAAATCACTTCTTGGTCTGCTGCCCTCATACATCTCCTCCTACATGTCTTTGCGTGAGTGCAGCTACAGCGTGCGCTCTCAGGACATGATTACCTGCAGTGTTCCGTCAGTGAGGACTGAACTTGGAAAAAGGGCCTTCTCCTACTCTGCTCCTGCTTCATGGAATATCTTACAAAAAGATCTGAAGCTCTCGGCCCTGACCTCTCTGGATGGTTTTCAGAATCTGTTGGAATCCTGGCAAAAACCAATGCAGATATGTTCCTGTCTTTGATTTTTTTTGTACATCTACCTTATAATGTTTTTGCTAGTTTTTGCTACTTTTTCTTTTGTTTATTGTTTAATGTATTTGTATCATTGCTGTTCATCATTCTTTAGTTTGTAGCAGGTCGCTTTCGTAAATGAGCCCTCGAGGCTCAATAAGATTTACCTGACTAAATAAAGGTTGAATGAATAGGCCCAGCTAGCTGCAGCTAACCGGTAATCAGTTATCACCGTTACAATCGTTGACAGCAGACTCCGTCTTTAGCTACAGGTACGTGGTTAGGTTTAGAGTAAAGGGTCTTGGGTTAGGTTTAGGGTCTTGGTTAGGTTTAGGCACAAGGGTGAGCTGGGGTTAGGTTTAGCGTTGGTCCTCTGGGTCGAATCCGTTGACACAAAGGTGAAACATTAAACTTGAGAATAATTACCTAAACTTTTTTTGTTGTCTGAGGAGGCCATTGTCAGCAATAATAACAAATATACACAAAAATATAACACAACTAAAAACAAATAAATGTTAGTACATCAAAGAACCAGAAGAAGGCATGAGTATATCTAGACCACAATGCATTGCAAAATACTGACTTTGAGCATGTGCATCTATCAAAAGGGTCCACGGCCACGTTAAACATGGTTTATATAGGCTATAAACAATTATTTTGATACCAGGGCTCTGTTAAATCTTACAGTTATGGATAAAATTAGTGAATCTGTTGAGGATTCTTTGTATGGAATGAGATATCTCATTATACAGTAATGAGATAGTATCTCATCATCTGCAAACTTTACAATATGGCAGCCTGGATGGGTAGCTGCACAATCATACATGACCAGAGTAAACAGGAGAGGGCTCAACACACATCAGAGTCAGAGAGTCAGAGTCAGAGAGTCTTTATTGTCATTTGCACCGCATGTGGTACATGTGATGAAAACGAGATTATGTACACGGGGTCCCAGTTACATCCAACAACAAATGCAATAGAAAAACAGTAATAACATCTAGAATTAACTAAGAAAAACATCAACTAGTAATACACTAAGCCTAATATAGTGGGAATAAACAGCAGCACGAACATGAGTTTGTATGAGCAGATGGTCACAGATGAACACAGATGAACACAGCAACAAGAAAACAGATCAGCATCAGCATGATGATATTTTGCAGTGTTTATTTTTTATTTTATTTTAATTTATTCATGAGTCTAACAGCCTCAGGGTAGAAGCTGTTCCTCAGTCTAGTGGTTCTACACTTGATGCTCCTCAACCTCCGTCCTGAGGGGAGTGGGGCAAAGAGTGAGTGTGCTGGGTGAGTGAGGTCTTTCATGATGCAGGTGGCTCTTTTCCTGCATCTGGAGGTGTAAATGTCTGTGATGGTGGGGAGACTGACTCCAACAGACTTCTGTGCAGCCTTCACCACTCTCTGTAGAGCTTTCCTCTCTTCAACTGTGCAGCCTCCATGCCACACGTTGATGCTGGAGCACAGGACGCTCTCCACTGCACACCTGTAGAAGGAGGTGAGGACTGGGCTGCTCAGACCAGCACGTCTCAGCCGTCTGAGGAAGTAGAGTCTCTGATGACCTTTCTTGATCAGGCTGGTGGTGTTGTTGCTCCAGCTGAGGTTATCATTCATGTGTACACCCAAGTATTTGTAGCTGGAGACCACTTCCACTGCAGACCCACCTATTTTCAGTGGGGCGTGGGTGTGTTTGTTCCTTCTGAAGTCCACAATCATCTCCTTTGTCTTCTTCACATTCATGTGAAGATTATTCTCTTTGCACCAGCTCTCCAGGTGTTCCACCTCCTGTCTGTAGCTGGACTCATCATTGTTTGTGATGCATCCCACCACCGCTGTATCATCTGCAAACTTAACAATATGACAGCCTGGAAGTGTGGCTGTACAATCATATGTGAGCAGAGTGAACAGAAGGGGGCTCAGCACACATCCCTGAGGAGAGCCAGTGCAAAGATAACAAAACTATAGTTTAATAAAAAAAAAAAAAAAGATCATAGCAACAACAACAACAGAGTTAAATTTCAAGTGCTCACGACTTGTCACTATACACATAAACTGAATTTTAAATGTTGTCTTAAAAAGATGCAGAATGTAAATGCAATAAAATTATATGAGTTAATGGAACCAAAAAGGCGTTCAATACAAGATCAACTGGACTTTATTTGTAACAGAAAACGTTTCGACTCCCATCCGGGAGGCTTTCTCAATTCCATGAACAACTGTGAGAAGTTTGGAGTTATAACAGAACCACGCACCATCATATGTAAATTTCCAGCTGAGGTAACACATACATGTAAATTGACAGATCACACCTTAACAGTAGGGGGTTCCCTTGAGGTCTCTGACAGAAGACACAACACTGTATGTAAATTGACAAAAAACAACTCCCAACCAACAAACAGAGGCTTCTCAAAGAAATTTGTTAGTCTAATTTACAGACAAGACACCTCTGTTCCCATCCGGTGTAAAACGTTTCGGAATCAGTTCCAAAACTGAGTTATAAGTCTTGGAAAGCTGAAATCTCAGACCTCCTCCTCTGTTGAGAGAAGGTTTTTCTCTCTTAACATAAACAGCTTCCTTCACACCTCTCTCAAACCATCTGTGCTCTCGGTCCAAAATTTGCACATTCTGGTCTTCAAATGAGTGACCCTTGTTCGTGAGGTGGAGGTGAACAGCTGAGTTTTGTCCAGAGGAGGTTGCTCTCCTGTGTTGAGACATTCTTTTGTGGATGAGCTGCTTCGTTTCTCCAATGTAACGGTCTGAGCAGACCTCGCTGCACTGGACTGCGTAAACCACACCACTCTGTTTGTGTGTCGGGGTTCTGTCCTTAGGGTGGACCAGCCTCTGTCTGAGAGTCCTGCTGGGTTTGAAATGTACTGGGATGTTGTGTTTGTTGAAAATCCTTCTGAAATTCTCTGAGACTCCAGCAACATAAGGAATGACAATGTTTTTCCGTCTGTTTGACTTTTTCTGTTCATTATTGTGTTTAGCAGATTTCCTTGCTGACTTGACAAAAGCCCAGTTGGGATATCCACATGTTTGCAGAGATTTGTTGATGTGTTTCTGTTCCTTTTCCTTCCCTTCTGTCCTTGTGGGGATGTGCTCTGCCCGATGCTGTAAAGTTCTGATGACAGAAAGTTTGTGCTCCAGTGGATGGTGAGAGTCAAACAGAAGATACTGGTCTGTGTGGGTTGGTTTTCTGTAAACTTCAATGTTGAGACTGTCCTCTCCCTCCATATGCACCAAACAGTCCAAAAAAGGCAGCTTGTTATCGTTAGCATCCTCTCTGGAATGGAAGTATTTTAGGTTATAGCCTCCTAACTTGTCTTTTATTTTTATTTTTTTTTATTTTATTTCATTTTTCAATTCTTTTTATTTTTTCATTATTTCTGTTAGTTATTTTCAAGAATTGTTGAGTCTTTCTTGAACCTTTGCAATCAAGGTGAATTTTAAACATTAGGAGTTGTGATTCTTGTATTGTATGTTTTAATAAAAAAAAAAAGGTTTGAATTAGACATGTTGTTGTGCGTTTTGTCACTGTTTTCTTGTTTACTAATAATAAAAATAAATAAATAAATAAACAGAATTCCGTTTCGACACGTGACAAGCCATTCGTCCAATCACCATTCAGCTTTTTCAAACGTTCGCGCACTACGCAGTGACGCAGCCAGCCACGTAGCGGAAGTATAGAGGCTGTGAGCTGCTGTGCTTTTATCCTCGAATGCTACTCGCTTCTGAAATGTACAGTTTGTACACATTTACAGTGCGGTGGTAGACACTGATCACATTCATGTGTAATAACGAACGTGTTGTACTTTATTGGCAAAACGCGCGGAGTAGATTTTAGACAAGTTCAGTACCTGAATATCAGTGATAGCTAACGAGCTAACAGGTGAGCGCTCGAGTAGTTCATGCACTCGTGGTTTCGAAGAGAAGTCGGTTGTTTATGCTCTGCTCTCACCATCTTATCTTTGTTTTCTCAAGATCATTTTTTGCCTGTGTTTGACTCACACGTGTCTGGTCCCGTCAGGTCCATGTCGAAACAGCCGCTGGGGAAGACGTTGTTGCGGAATGTTATTCGCCACACAGATGCCCACAACAAGGTGCGTTTGGGGAACACGTGTGAAGAAAAACAAAACAACCAAAGAAAGTGTAGTTTATTCTGTGAATTAATCTTTTCAACTTCTTGAGGAAGAATACTAGACGATTGTGAAAACATTTGAAGGTCTAAACCATCTTAAACTTTACTAAATGCAGTGGTGGGATGTAACTAAGTACAAATACTTCGTTACTGTACTTAAGTACATTTTTCATGTATCTGTACTTAAGTAGAATTAAATGTGGGTACTTTTACTGCAGTACATTTTACATGAAGTATCTGTACTTTCTACTACACTACATTTCTATAATGTGTTGAGTTACAAGTTACATTCACGTTGTAGCTTTTTGATTTGTTGTTAGTTTGAAAGTAACTGATGTCGAGAGGGGAGTTGGTCCATTGAAAAGTGGACAGGTAATGTTAGACCTGCCTTCAAGAAGAGCTGGACCAATGATGTATATTCTAGTATATACGTCAGTGAGCTGGGAGCACCCACAGCACCACTAACACACCCAAAATGGATTCCACTGTGGAGTCAGCCAGAAGATACACAACACCCATTACCTTATTGAAAGACTATTTAAATATTATTGAAAGATTATTGAAAACTTTGAAAACCAACTTCTTCTGAAATTGAACAATACATTCTTGCTGCAATATTAAAATGTGTCAGTTCATGGGATGTTAGGAGACAAGAGATGGCTCGACACTCGGGTCTACCGTACGTTTCAAAAATGGTGTCAGAAAGTTAAAATGTTGTTCACTATTGACCCATTACAAGTTTGACTAGACAGTATTTTAACTAGAGTTGATGACCAAAACTGCAGTTGAAATGATCAGATGTTAATAATAATAATAATAATAATAATAATAATTAATTCAATTTATAACGCACTTTTCATTACTGAAAATCTCAAAGTGCTACACATATATTGAATGCTACACACATTCATAAACCGGTGGCGGCAGACTACCATGCAAGGTGCTTTCCAGTCCTACCGGGAGCAACTCAGGGTTAAGTGTCTTGCCCAAGGACACAACGACACATGGTGCGGGTCCCGGGAGTCGAACCGCCAACTTTCCGATCGGGAGACGACTGCCATTACCACTACACCACGGCCGCCCACCAATGTTCCTTTGTTAGGTCTAATGCTCCTTTTTTCAGACAGACAACTTTTACTTCAATGTTTTTACTGCAGTTAAAATGACACATTGCTTTTGCTTTGTGTTAAATAAAAACTTTCAAATGTATAATCATTCCTTATTATTCTTATTTTGCTTATTGACATTTAACTCTGGATGTCCTCCCTGAAATTCTGACGCACAGAATCACAAGTCCAAGTGTGAACGGTTTCACAGAGTATCTGCAGCATTGTTCATTAAAATGACTCAACACTATTAATGTATTACAGAAAATATGCATACAGTAGGCACACTTGATATTGTAGGCCATTGCATTAGTTAATACTTTCAGCAAGTACTGTACTTTGTACTTTTACTTTAATACTTTAAAGTATTTTTAAAAGCAAGTACTTATTTACTTTTACTTAAGTAAAAACATTCATATGGTACTTCTACTTTTACTAGAGTACATTTTTGTCTGTTTATTTATACTTTTACTTAAGTACAGGTAACCCCCGACCTACGACCCCATCGACCTGCGAACCACGGGACTTACGAACATATCATATTTAATAAAAATATGAATTAAAAAAAAAAAAAAAATTTTTTTTTTTTTTTTTTTTGTGTTTAAATGTTCTTAATTTCATGTGTACATCACTTTGTTGCAGCTCTGGTTGTTTTAAAGGCTTTATAAATAATAATTATGATAAAAAAGATCATTTCTGATCATTTTTGAGCAATTTTTGAGCAATTTTGGGAAACAGGAAGTAGGTCTTCAGTTTACACGGTCACAAATTAATGTAGAACACCGGACGCTATTTAAGGTTCAGTCACTGGGGTCTCCGGTCACAAATTAATGTAGAACACCGGCGGACGCCATCTTAGGTTAGCTGCCGAGAGCTGGACGAAGACTGGTGACCAGGATGGCTTCATATGGATTAATTACTAGCTGGAAACGTCTCTGTGAACTTTGTGGATGTCTCAAGTAGCAGCGGATTTATCGCCGATCGTGCCAGGCCGCCGTGCGAACACCTCCGGCCGGCCTGGCTACACCTCCGGCCTGGCTAGCTCCAGAGCTAACACTGGAGCTAACACGGGAGCCGGCCTTTTGAACACTGGTGACCAGGATCGCATCATGTGGATTAATTACTAGCTGGAATAGCTCTGTGGACGTCTCAGGCTGGAGCAGCGGCTGGAGCAGCAGAAGCTGCAGATTGATCGCGCCGCCGCTCCAACACTAGCTCATGGCTTGGCTAGCAGAAGCTAGCCAGCTAGCTAACACAGGCCTGGAGCAGCTGCGGTGGCGCGCTGCTCGGCCCGACAACAATCAACGCATGGCAACCTAAGATGTCGGCTTTGACCATCTCAAAGTAAGAAAATATATTTTTATTTATTCTGTAAATGTGAATAGCAATGTTTAACATTACAGTACACTACTTTACATGCTTAAATGTGTGCGCGCGCTCCGTTAGCATGATAAATAAAGGTTGAATGAATGAATGAATGAATAATTTTTTTTTTTAAATATAATTTTCACCCCCTACCTACGAACGGATCGAGCTGCGAACCGTTCTCAGGTCCCGATCTCGTTCGTAACACGGGGGTTCCCTGTACAGTGTTTGAGTACTTTCTCCACCACTGACTACGGTAAATGTTTTCAGCTTGTCCAGTAAAAAATACTAACGAGATAGGAAAATAGTTCGGAATCAGAGATTTTCTGTGCACAGTCCCAACAATCTTGATCTCTTCAAATCACACACACAAAAAAAAAAATACTGTGAAAATTATTGATGGAATGGACTATACTGCAGTAACAGATTCGCACAAGACGTCTGTGATAAAAAGCTGATGCCAACTAGAAAGACGCATAATTTAAGAAGTCAGATTCTTACATCTTGTTTACTTGTCTTCCTGCTAGAAGTTAGGTGATTGGATTTTCTACCCTACTATCTGTCAAATTATCCTTGGGGCCTCACCAAGGGCCTCATGTATCAACAGAGGTCATGCGTGCCATCGTTCCATGCACACTTCAGGATGTATCAAAATGAACATTGTGTGAAAGTGTGCTTGAATATATGCACAGTTTTTACCTGCTATGATAAAGTTTTACCTTCATTCAGTCCAGATTATCAAACTACAAAGTACTGAAACTCACCTAAATATTCCAAAAAAATTATCTGTTTGGTTTTCTGAACCCAGGCGGTATTTAAACACGTTTTCTCATGAGTTTGAGGCTATATGTTTTACAGCTGGAACGAGGAAACTGAACGTCATACAATATAATAAAATAACACACCTCAAAAATGATCAGCGCAATTTTACTCCAACGTAATCTCCAAGGTGTTTTTTATTTATATTTGTCTTGTGTATCTGTAAACACACATATCAGTGACTTCATGCCTGCGAGGAGCACAGGCTGATAAAATCCATGTGCATTGTCTAAGGGGCACTTTCATTCTCACTGGGAACAAAACTTTGTGAGATCAGCAAGTTTATTCAGAACAACTCACGTGCGATGATTCCACAGGTTGATCTGGTGTGCACAGTGACATATGATTATAAATCACTGCATACAATTGTGCAAAATCATGGAGCTGTGGCACTGCAGGAGGACATCACTGATGGAATTGGCAGGCAGTGTGTTTTTTAAAAGAGATTACACTTGCCATATACCGTATTTTCCGGCCTATAAGTCGCACCGCCCTATAAGTCGCATCAGTCCAATTATGACCAATAAAGTGGAAAAATCCATAAATATGTCGCTTCGCCCTAATAAGTCACAGGGCATGCAAATTAGGCAAAAAGGTGTGACTTATAGGCTGGAAAATATGCTAATTAATGGGTATTTTACAGTAATTCCTAGGGGTGTAACGAGATCTCGTTGTACGAGATCTCGCGATATTAAACTCCCGCGATATCTCTCGTTGAGAGGTAACGTTGTCTCGCGAGATGCTAATGCTAGCGCTAGCAGAGCCCCTAGCAAGTCAGCGTCACGGACAGCATGGCTTCGCCGGATGAAGTTGCTATAGAAGACGCCCCAACTACTGATGGAGGGTCCCGGTGCCGCAGACGCCTCTACATTGATGGAGGGTCCCGGCGCTGCCGACGCTGCCCCGAATGTAAAGACACGCGTGTAAACACCGGTGTGACCGGTGTTGCCAGATAGAGTCCCACCCACCCAAAGCACTCTTTACCCGCAAAAGTCAGAAGGAAAATCGCGGTGAACCGCCCAATCTGGCAACACTGGTGAGTGACGGCTGCAGATTCAGTGCTGATGCGGATATTTATGTTCAATTTTTGGAAAGTCCTGCGTGAATATCTATTTTTTTTAAACAAAGTTGAACGTTCTAAGGTCTAAGGAGATTCAATCAGTAAAATGAAGACATCAGTTGAGTTTGTAATACATGTTAAAACAGAATAAAAGCCTTTTTGCGGCATAAAACCGATCTTTGAAGTTTTCTTGAACTAACATTAAAATCTCGTCTCGTTCTCGCGAACTGTAATTTGTCTCGTCTCGTCTCGAGAGTTTTGTGTATCGTTACACCCCTAGTAATTCCTGATCCTTGCAAGCCGTATGGGACAGTGTCATCTATATTATGCCCAGATACATCAAATTTTTCGTGATCCAATATCCAACTTAAAATTAAACTTCATTGCAATTGCACCAAAAAACCTCAAGTGATGCACAGCTCCTCGTTTCTTGACATCTATTATTATGCCCAGATACATCAAATTTTTCGTGATCCAATATCCAACTTAAAATTAAACTTCATTGCAATTGCACCAAAAAACCTCAAGTGATGCACAGCTCCTCGTTTCTTGACATCGATTTTTTAAACAAGCCTTTTAAGTTTGACCAAACTCCCAAGTGCCTCTGTTGACAGTAATGTTATAAAGTTGGAAATGCCTCAGCCTCAGAGGTGCTCTGCGGGTAGATCCCCGGTTCTGCTAATTCAGTGATGACTGCAGCTTCACACTTCATGCACAATCACTCCCTCTTTGCAAATGTGTGGCAAACACATTTTTACACCCCACTACATATTTAGGAGAGTCTCAGACTCGCATTCCATGAAATTCTTTATTTTCCTGCATCTAGATGTAATTTCTGATCGTGCAGAGAGGAGAATGACTCACACATGTTGGACATATCTGTATCTGTTTGCCTATGTAGATGAGGTGGGTGGGGGGTCTCATGTGCACTTAGTTTCGTGGTGGTCTAGACGTTTGAAGCAGATGTGCGCAGAAACATGCATTCGCACAGTTTTGATATGTCTGAATATTTTCTACGCGCACATCCCTATGCTAACTGTCAGGATAAAAGCTATGCACTACATGAG
>JBBPBX010065665.1:0-19890 GCA_038048925.1 Garcialebias charrua | reverse complement strand
TCTCTTCTATAGTACTTCTGTGAGTATGATTTTCATTTATTTATTTTTCATTTATTTATGATTTTTTATATAGATTTAATAAACAAACATGTCTTGGACCTAGGGGGTATAGAGTGTGTATCGGGATTATTAATGGAACGTGTCATTATTGTTATTCTTTGTGTGAGTGAGGATGAGGGTGGGTCTGAGTGAGTGTATCATCTCATCTCCTAACTCCCTGCCCTCTCACATGGTTTCCACAGAATTTTGCAACTCCCTGATGTCGTATTTCAATGAAAAGATTATTTCAATTCATAAACACCTTGGTCCAAATACTGCCCCCAACATCCATGTTGAACTCCCCCTCCCTCCCTTTCTCTGTCTTCTCCCTCCCCTCTGCTGATGACATATCTGACATTATCAGCAAGTCCAAGTCCTCATCCTGTCAACTTGACCCATTTCCCACAGTTCTTGTTAAATCCTGTCTCCCGTCTCTGCTCCCTATCATCACTAATATCATCCACTCCTCCCTGACCTCTGGCATTGTTCCCGCAGCCTTCAAATCTGCTGCCATCACCCCCATCATCAAGAAACCAGGTCTTGACTTCACCAACTTCAGTAATCTTCGTCCGATCTCCAATCTGCCCTTCATCTCCAAGATCCTTGAAAAAACTGTTGCTAGTCAACTTCACTCTCACCTGTCCAACAACAACATTTATGAAGAGTTTCAATCTGGATTTCGCCCCCACCATAGCACCGAAACAGCCCTAGTAAAAATTACTAACGACCTCCTTCTTGCTGCTGACTCTGGTCTTCTGTCCATCCTCATTCTTCTTGATCTAAGCTCTGCCTTCGACACCATCTGTCATTCTATCCTCCTCAACAGACTAACCTCCATTGGCATCTCAGGTACCCCGTTAGACTGGTTCACCTCCTATCTCTCTGACCGCACTCAATTCATTCAGCTTAAATCCTTCCGTTCCCAGTCTTCCCCTGTCTCCACGGGTGTCCCCCAAGGCTCTGTCCTCGGACCCCTCCTCTTCATCATTTACCTCCTTCCTCTAGGCCACATCTTCCGCAAACACGGCATCCATTTCCACTGCTATGCTGATGACACGCAGCTCTACTTGTCATCAAAACCTAACTCCACCCACCCTCCCTCCATCCTCACCGACTGTCTCAACGAGCTAAATCACTGGTTTTCTAACAATTTCCTTCAACTAAACAGCAACAAAACAGAAGTCATTCTCGTCGGTACCAAAAACTCTATTTCAAAATCAGAACATCTTCTCGTCCCCCTTAACAACTCTCTGCTATCCCCCTCCCCTCAGGTCAAGAGCCTCGGTGTCATCCTCGACACCACTCTTTCCTTCACTTCACACATCAACAATATTACTCGGTCTGCCTATTTCCACCTCCGTAATATTAACCGTCTCCGTCCTTCTCTCACACCCCGCTCCACAGCCATCCTGGTGCACAGTCTTGTGACTTCCCGTATTGACTACTGCAACTCCCTTCTCTACGGCCTCCCCAACAAATCTCTCCACAAGTTACAGATGGTCCAGAACTCAGCTGCCCGTGTCATCACTCAAACCTCCTACTATGATCACATCACTCCTGTCCTGCAGCAGCTCCACTGGCTCCCGGTTAAATCACGCATCATCTTCAAAATTCTACTCCTCACGTTCAAAGCTATCCACAACCTTGCCCCTCCTTATCTATCTGACCTCCTCCAAATCTCCATCCCATCACGCTCTCTCAGATCCTCCTCTTCACTACATCTCCATGTACCCTCTGCCCGCCTCTCCACCATGGGGAGCAGGGCCTTCACCTGCTCTGCCCCTCACCTCTGGAACGCCCTACCGCCAGACCTTCGAAACACCACCTCCCTTTCTCTGTTCAAGACTGCCCTGAAAACCCATCTCTTTAGACTAGCTTATCACTAACTTTGCTAAATGTATTTTTATCTTCCATTGTCGGGATTGGCTCCCTTCATCCCCCTCTGTTAGTCAGTTTATTAGTTTCCCTTCCAGTTCAGTCCAGTTCATAATCTGTCAGTTAGTTTATTAGTTTCCCTTCCAGTTCAGTCCAGTTCATAGTCTGTCGGTTAGTTTATTGTTTCCCTTCCAGTTCAGTCCAGTTCTTAGTCAGTTAGTTTCAGTTAGTTTATTAGTTTCCCTTCCAGTTCAGTCCAGTTGTTAGTCAGTTAGTTTAAGTCAGTTAGTTTAATAGTATCCAGTTTAGTCTCATGTTTATTCACTCTTAGTTTTACCTCCAGTACTGTCCTTAGTTACTTTCATGTTTTAGGTTAGTTTTCTGGTCCTGCTCTGTGTCCCTAGTTGAGTGTCTCCGTTGATTGTCCCCAGGTGTCTGTGATCATGTCTCGTCATAGTTGTGTGTGTATATAAGCCCTGTCTGTGTCTCATTTGATTGTCGGTGCATAGTCTGGTGTAGTCTGGTACAGCCTCCCTCATGTCTCTCGCCACAACCTCTGTGAGTATTTTTGCTGCCACGACAGCCTTGTTTATTTGTTATTAAATGTATTATTTTACAACCTCTTGCCTCCTGCGTTTCCGTCTGCACCACTGGGTTTTATCACGCGCTCTGAGTTAAACCGTGACATTATGCACCGACCAATCAAAAAACCCAGCAGACGGAACGGGTCGCCTACCTGTGTGCTCGACTCCACGCAGAGGGACGAGGTCGTTTTCCGGTGTGGTGGATTTCGGCTCCACGAGGACCGCCCGACATCCTGCTCCAGTTCGGCTCTCCCTCCAGGTCCGCTCGTTGTCTCCGGCTGGACCTCAGGGGAGGACAACGACGACGACCTGTGTTTTCCTCTTTTCCCCCAGTCTCCGCGCCGCCGTAGAAGCGGTAGAAAGATGACCCGGAAGTGTTCGCCTGCGCCTCCGTCTTGGTCAGCTGAGCGGCCTCGGTCCAGCGAGTCCGAGTATTTTGGGCACGACTCCAGCGCTCCAGTGGGAGAGAGTTCCATTGCCTCACCTCCTAGGTCTCCGGTGAGGGTGGAAACAAACGCTCCACTGTCGCTCGCAGCTGTCCCGGCTCGGTCCGGTGAACCCCGTCCCAGCAGCTCCACGGGGGCGGGTCTTCACACCACTCACTCATCTCCCCATTCATCAGACCCGATGGAGGGGGGCCAGCCCAAAGGTCAGTCAACAGAGCAATATTCTGTCTTTCCAGCAGAAGTCACCCTAGGAGAGCCTTCTGGGGTGATAAATGTTCCTGCCACTTCACCTTCATTCAGAAACACTCCTTTTTCCCATTCTGACACACACCGGTTTCAGCCCAGTGAACTTATCCAAATAAACCGGACTTTAGGGAATCTAATCACCTCTGCTAGAAATAACCCGGACTGTTTTGATTTTGTACTTTCCCTTGCTGAGAAGTTTATATTATCTCAACCCGGTCTGGCCCAGCTTCCTGAATATGAACAGTTTTTAAATGAAATAAGGACACTAAAATTATCCGGCCCTGAACATGCAGCAGCAGCAAGCCCTGAACCGGCTGGCTCTTCAGCACTTGCATTGTACTGCTCTGTGGGGGTCGTAGATGACGCCCCTTATGTCTCGTGTTCCGAGGGGGTCTTGGAAAACGCCCCTCACTTCTCCGGTGCTATGGAAGGACCTAAACCAAGAGAGGGTTCCCGATCTGGTCCTGGACCGCGCCATCACCGCCGTGGCAGAGGTCGTAGGCAGAGAGGACCTACCAGCTCTTCGGCTGCTGCAGGCTCGACGCCCGGCTCTTCGGCTGCTGCAGGCTCGACGCCCGGCTCTTCGGCTGCTGCAGGCTCGACGCCCGGCTCTTCGGCTGCTGCAGGCTCGACGCCCGGCTCTTCGGCTGCTGCAGGCTCGACGCCCGGCTCTTCGGCTGCTGCAGGCTCGACGCCCGGCTCTTCGGCTGCTGCAGGCTCGACGCCCGGCTCTTCGGCTGCGGCAGGCTCGACGCTCGGCTCTTCGGCTGCTGCAGGCTCGACGCCCGGCTCTTCGGCTACTACAGACTCCTCGCCCGGCCCGTCGGCTGCAGTCTCCTCGCCCGGTTTGTCGGCTGCTTCGACGCCTACAGCTCCAGCATGTCACGGGAGGGTCCTGGAGGACGCCTCCCACGGTTCCTGTCTTGGGAGGGTCCAGGAGGACGCCTCCCTCGGTTCCTGTCTTGGGAGGGTCCAGGAGGACGCCTCCCATGTTTCCTGCTGGCCAGTGGTCTCGCAGCCAGAGGGCGCTGCCCTGCCTTCGGCTCCTGGTCCTTCGGCTCCTGGTCCTTTGGCTCCTGGTCCTTCGGCTCCTGGTCCTTCGGCTTCTGGTTCTGACCCTGCCTCGACCGACGAAGACCCTGCCTCGACCGACGAAGACCCTACCTCGACCGACGAAGACCCCGCCTCTACGTCTTCGGAGGGTCCCGACGCCTCTACGTCTTCGGAGGGTCCCGACGCCTCTACGTCTTTGGAGGGTCCCGACGCCTCTACGTCTTTGGAGGGTCCCGACGGCTCTACGTCTTTGGAGGGTCCCGACGCCTCTACGTCTTTGGAGGGTCCCGACGCCTCTACGTCTTTGGAGGGTCCCGACGCCTGCGACTCTACGTCTCCTGAGGGTCCCGACGCCTGCGACGCCTCTACGTCTCCTGAGGGTCCCGACGCCTGCGACGCCTCTACGTCTCCTGAGGGTCCCGACGCCTGCGACGCCTCTACGTCTCCTGAGGGTCCCGACGCCTGCGACGTCTCTACGTCTCCTGAGGGTCCCGACGCCTGCGACGTCTCTACGTCTCCTGAGGGTCCCGACGCCTGCGACGTCTCTACGTCTCCTGAGGGTCCCGACGCCTGCGACGTCTCTACGTCTCCTGAGGGTCCCGACGCCCGCGACGCCTCTACGTCTCCTGATGGTCCCGATGCCTGCGACACCTTGACCTCCACAGAGGGTCCACGCATTGCTGATGCCTCAACATCAACTGAGGGTGTCTACATTGATGGCGTCTCTACGTTTGGGGTCTCTACACTTGAGGTCGTCACTACGTTCAATGACTCCACACCTGATGTCTTCACGCCCGACGAAGTCTCGACTCTCGTATCCACGCCTGATGATGCCTCGACTCCAGATGTCTCCGCGACTCACGTCTCTTCGCCAGACGACGTCTCTTCGCCAGACGACGTCTCTTCGCCAGACGACGTCTCTTCGCCAGACGACGTCTCTTCGCCAGACGTGACGACGTCTCTTCGCCAGACGTCCCGGACGACGTCTCTTCGCCAGACGTCCCGGACGACGTCTCTTCGCCAGACGTCCCGGACGACGTCTCTTCGCCAGACGTCCCGGACGACGTCTCTTCGCCAGACGTCCCGGACGACGTCTCTTCGCCAGACGTCCCTGACGACGTCTCTTCGCCAGACGTCCTCGACGGCGTCTCTTCGCCTGACGTCTCCGGCGATGTTCCCGTGCCAGTGGTCTCTCAGGACGTATCAACGCCCGATGTCTCTACGCCTGCTGGCGTCTCAACGATCGAGGGTTCCCACGACCTCTCCGCGCTCATTGGTTCCCACGACGCCTCGCCTCCCGTCTCGACGCCTTTCGATTGTGGCTGGACGTCGCAGCACCGCATGTGGGGGCTCCTGTTCTAGGTGGACCCTGGGGGTTTCCACCCCTGTCTTCGCCTTTCCTGTGGCCTCGTCACCGACGGGGGCTCCTGATGGTGGACCACCTTCCTGTTGCCCGCCTTACCGGCCGCCCGCCTGACCAGCCCCTGCCTGAGGGGCGTCATCCCGGCCGACCGCCCGACCGACTCCTGCCTGAGGGGCGTCATCCCGGCCGACCGCCCGACCGACTCCTGCCTGAGGGGCGGCATCCCGGCCGACCGCCCGATCGACTCCTGCCTGAGGGGCGGCATCCCGGCCGACCGCCCGACCGACTCCTGCCTGGGGGCGTCTCCCTGGCCGGCCGCCCGACCTGCCTGGTGGACGGGCCGCTGCCCGTCTGGACGTTTTTTGTGTTCTGTGTTTTAGGGTTTTGTCCCCTGTTCTTGTGTTTTGCCATGCCCGCCATCCCTACGGTGCCTCCCTCTGCCCGCCTTGTTTTTTTTGGGGGGGTGTTCTTTGGTGACGCCGGGGGGCGTCTTTGAGGGGGGTACTGTCAGGATTGGCTCCCTTCATCCCCCTCTGTTAGTCAGTTTATTAGTTTCCCTTCCAGTTCAGTCCAGTTCATAGTCTGTCAGTTAGTTTATTGTTTCCCTTCCAGTTCAGTCCAGTTCTTAGTCAGTTAGTTTCAGTTAGTTTATTAGTTTCCCTTCCAGTTCAGTCCAGTTCTTAGTCAGTTAGTTTAAGTCAGTTAGTTTAATAGTATCCAGTTTAGTCTCATGTTTATTCACTCTTAGTTTTACCTCCAGTTCTGTCCTTAGTTACTTTCATGTTTTAGGTTAGTTTTCTGGTCCTGCTCTGTGTCCCTAGTTGAGTGTCTCCGTTGATTGTCCCCAGGTGTCTGTGATCATGTCTCGTCATAGTTGTGTGTGTATATAAGCCCTGTCTGTGTCTCATTTGATTGTCGGTGCATAGTCTGGTGTAGTCTGGTACAGCCTCCCTCATGTCTCTCGCCACAACCTCTGTGAGTATTTTTGCTGCCACGACAGCCTTGTTTATTTGTTATTAAATGTATTATTTTACAACCTCTTGCCTCCTGCGTTTCCGTCTGCACCACTGGGTTTTATCACGCGCTCTGAGTTAAACCGTGACATCCATTTTATATCCTTTATGTATTTTATATTTCAATTTGTCGCTGATAATGTTTGCTCTGTATTACACTGTGTTGGTTTGTTAAGTGTCCTTGGGTGTCCTGAAAGGCGCTTTTAAATAAAATGATTATTATTATTATTATTATTATTATTATTATGAATGTCTAATTGTCAGGCTGGGATTTGGACTGCCCCCTCTCTGTTACATCTGAGGCTACTTGGTGTTGCGCTCCTGTCACGTGGCCCCCGGGTGGGTGTCCCTTTGCCCGCGGGCGTGTTGGGGCCCTTGCTGTCGCCTTCTGGGGTTGGGCGCTTGGGCGTGGGTCGGCTCGGCCTGGTGGCTGCCTGGTGGAGCTCGGGTCCTCTGGTCCTATCGGGTCTGGGCCTGAGGGGTGGGCGTCCCCGGTGCCCGGGCCTCGGTGCCCGGGCCTGGGGCTACATCAGTGCGGCGGGCTCCGGCGGGGGCCGGTGGGTTTGTCGCTGTTGGCCCCCCGGGGGTCATTGTGTAGTCGCTGGTGGGGCTCGTCCAGTTCTCCCCCTTGGTCGGATCTGGGGAGTGGGTGAGTGGCTCGTCCTGTTCGGGTGACCCTGGGGACTCTGGGCTCGGGGTCCTTCTTGGGGTCTTAGGCTTTGATTGCCCCTTCGTCTGCCTCGGGCCTTGGGGGGCGGATCTCTGATGCTTCACGGTCGCTACTGAATGTTCTATTGGAGGAACCTTATTCACTTATGCATGCTCACAACCACACACAAATGGATGCAGGGATGTATATGTAGATATCATATGCAGATATATAGATGGATATGTGATATGAATGTATATGTATGTATACTGTATTTATATTTGTAGGTATGGGTATGTTTATTTATGGAAATCTACTGCAAGGTCATGAATATTATTAGTCTTTATGAATGTGTGTTTCGTTGCTGTGTTCTGTCATGTGCTTTGCAGGATTGCGGACGGAGGTTGGGTGTGTTTGCCTTGTGCTCTTTTTGTGGATAATTGTTGTGTTTTGTTGTCTTACTTTCTATCTTTCCTTTCTCTCTATAAAAAAAATTAATATCGGTGTGAGAGGATGGCTGTAAGGTGAGAAGGGAGGCCATCTATAATGGGAAAAAATAAAATAAAATAAAAAAAATAAAATAAAATAAACAAACTGTGGCTCAGTCATACACAATTTGCCAGTTAGACAAAAATATTTCAGAAATGGAGGCTGAAAGATAGCAGTAACTGGGGTGTCAGTTAGCTCATCTATCTACCTTAACCTCCTTGCAAGAAATGGATTTCAAACATTTGCAAAAGTTCTGCTTGAGCAAGTCCAAAGATCTGAGTTTTTCCATTTGTATTAATGACATCATGTCAGCTACCCACACCTGAAAGGAGTGGGCAGTAGAAGAGTTTCATTCCTTTAACATATTTCTTTTGGCAACAACCATTCCTAGCTCCAGAAGTTGCTGCATCAACACAGGGAGATCTTTGATTGTCCTTAAGATGCCAAAAATGGCTAGTCCTACATTAAGCTGAAGAGGTCCCTTAAATATTTTAGAATACCAATAATAATTTACACAATAAACCTGCTGAAGAATAGGATCAAAAAGCATGAGACAATGCTTTTCGGACAGTCTGATGTTCTACACCTGTCACAGATGGGTGAGAAAGAGGGGTAGATCTGTACAACCTGACGTTAGAGCAATGCAAACAATGGGGCAATCAACTTGCATATGTTTTTGTCCAATGTTTACTGAGCAAAATTTTATTTTAGACAAGCACACATTCCACATAGCCCCTGGTAAAAAAAAAACAAAAAAAAAACATGCACTTAAGGCCCTTTAAGATTTGCAAACTTTTTACAAGGTTGGTTTTATGTATACAGAAAATATAAGTGAGAAACTTGTACAGTCTTATTGTTCTTGTATGTTTTTAATCCGAGTGATTATATACATGCAGGGAGTGGTTACTGTTGTGAGTAACAAGAGAAAAAATGGAAGAAGCAGAAAGCCGAAGCTCTTCTGGAGGAGACTTGTTTACTTAAATAAGTGTATTATTGTTTGATCAATTACCTCATAACTTTAAAGACTATATTGAATGTCTTATCTATGAAAGTAGTCAGGTTAACGAGGGACAAGTGAACTCAACAGAAAAAAAAACTGGACAAGGGGATGATGGGAATGAGAAGGTAGGAGAACGTGGGAGAAGACAAGGAGGAAGCTAATGGAGACTGTTGCTAATGAGTGCAGAAGTTGAGGTGGGAGAAAGAAGTGGACTGTTTTATGCACAAGTAAACCTATACACGGTGTATAGGAACCCTGCAGAAGAGTGTTTGAGGGAAGAACTGCAGCTGATCCGAGGAGAACTGCGGCTGATCTGAGGAGAACTGCGGCTGATCTGAGGAGAACTGCGGCTGATCTGAGGAGAACTGCGGCTGATCTGAGGAGAACTGCGGCTGATCCGAGGAGAACTGCGGCTGATCCAAAGTGGCGAGAGGAAAGTGTCAACATGGCGACGTTGCTCCAACGAGATTGAGAAGTAGTCCTGCAACTCGGGTGGTGGAGTTCTAAAAGAAGTTGGACTCGCAAAGCAACCTTGATGGAGAGGACGTTGGCTGAGCGAGCAAGTCTGAGTTGGTTTATTGTTTAAACGGAGAGAAGAGGATTGTCGTAGCAACATCGCACCCTAGCTTCATCAGGCCTGCAACGAAAACTTTAACCGGTACCGAACAGTGTGTGTGAGTGTGGGCCCATGTGTGATATTGTGTTTAGAACTGTACATTTTCGGTAAACGTATGGAGTTCTGTTAGTGACAAAAGTTGAATTCTGGTTATATTAAAACAATGGTTAAAAGGAAAGATTTTTCATTTTTAAAAAAAAAGAAAAAGTTAAAGTGAGTAAAACATAAGGGACTGAACAGAAAAAGTGCCTTATCGGCTTTATTTCATTTTGGGCACATTAAAAATGAGAATTAATGACCTTGCTTTATTTTTAAGTTTTCCATCATTTTGGGGTATTGTGTAACCTCGTGTGGAGATAAAGATTTATTTTTCTAAGTTCTTATTAAAAGAAACTGTTCAGTTAGTTGGTTGTCTGGAGTTATTTATGTTACATTAAAGGTGTGTATGGTAATTAGGTGAGTAAGGATTTACTCAACATAGGTAAACCTGCGTGGTATCTACCAGAACTTAACGAACCCAAATAGCCACCCCACTAATGGGTTTAAGTTCTTGTCCCAGTTACTAGCGGACAGGACAGTGGGGTGCTACAATAGTCACAGGCAGTTCAACACCTAACTCCTCTGACCAAGCCTCCCGAATTTTCACAGTATGTGCTGTAATACAATTATCAAGCAAATACACAATTTTAGAATTTAGGTGGCTGGAGTCAGGAAGGCTTTTTAAGACTATCAGTGCCATGTTTTGCTGGTAGAGGTTTAAAATGTCTTATTTTTTTTAAATTGAATGCGATGCCTAACTTGTAAATACTGTACTGCAATACATTTTAATGAAACTGATCACATTTCACTTTTAGCTGATTAAATTATGCAAAATTTCCCATCAATACAGAAAATTTCAGTTGAAACTAAGCCCCTCTGTCTCCAGTTCTGGTAAGATGCATCGGTACATGAAGGCACAAAAGAGTAATTAAAACATTTAGGTGTTTGTACAGAAGCCTTTGGTAGTGCCCAAAAGCCTCTAATTTGGTTCAAGATCCTGATCGAGTGTTTCAACAAAAAGCAGAGTGTCCAGAAAGACTCAGGTTTGTCAACCAGAAAAGAGCATAACCGGTTAGGAGTCATTAAGAGACTTAGCTTCTATCTTGAGCCATAGAGGGGTTATGGAGTCAAATAATTTATGGCCGCTTGCAGCCAGAACATCAGAACTCTGAAGTTGGCTAACCAATAATGTTTGAAGACTGGCAGGACCCCCCTTCCATCTTGGACCTCTGCAAATGTGCCTTTGAAACTGTGGGATTCCCATTGCTTCAGTTGTAGGACACAATGATGGAATCTAGTTCATTTAAAAAGGAAGAAAAATCTGGAGGTTTTGACACAAATAAAGGACTCTTGGGACAGAGATCATCTTAATAGAATTTGTGTGGCCAATCATAGATAAAGGCAGTAGTCTCCAACATTTGTTTGTTTGAGTTTCAGTTTGAATTCTGCAAAGTTTAATTGAAATATTAAATTAGGGTTTTTGGATATGGTCAAGCCAAGGTAGCTTAGGTGATTCTCAGTCATTTTGAACAAAATGCTTTCCAAAAACCTAGCGAGTATGATGCAGAGGGAGGCATGAAGTCACTCTTAGACCAGTTGATTGTGTATCCAGATATTCTGCCAAAAGAGTTTATCAATTCCAGAAGAGTGATAACTGACTTCTGATAGTCTCACAGGTACACCATTATATTGTATCATCAGCGTATCAACTGGTGTGTTCTCCCTCCTTCCACCTGAAGATCCTTAATGCAACAGGTACTCTCATATTTCCAAAGCAAGTGTTTCTAATTTATGGTGACAAAGGCCAAGGAGAGGGAGTACCCCTGCTAGACTGAGTGCTGTATGGGCAGCAGTATTGACCTATTGCCATTAATCAGAACGACGCATGTAGAGCTAGCATATATCAGTTCTACCCAGCATGTGAATGTTTCACCAAATCCAAATCTGTGCAATGATGCAAATACGTTAGGCCACTCAACCTGGTCAAAAACTTTGTGCACATAAAGTGACAGGATTGCTGCTCCACTTACACTACTGTGATCAGCATACATCATATTGAAAAGGTGCCTAACATTAAAAAAAGATAACCTGCCAGGAATTAATTATTTCTAGTCAGGATGGATGATAAAGCCCAAATGTTAATCCATTTGCCAGTTTTTTTTAACCAATTATCTTCCTATCAAAAATTTGAAGTGCAATTGGAAGCCTGAAGCTAGTGGAATTAGTTTCCTCTCTGTCCTTTTTTAAATAAGGCATATGTTAGCTTCATACAGAGCAAGACATTCTCATTTTTAGAATTGGATATCATACAGAGCAGAAGTGGTGTTAGAATGTCACAGAACCTCTTGTAAAATATGCAGCCAAATCTATCTGGCCCCGGTGCTTTGCCTAATGGGAATGGTTTTATTGCAGTAGTTATCTCCTGTAGCGTAGTTAGAGTCAAGGTCAGTCCTAGCTGTGTCACTTACCATGGGCAGTGGCAAGAAATCAAATAAATTAATTAAGTGGGAATGTGTAACATTGTATTTGGAAGAATATAGCTCACTAAAATTCTCTGAACTGATGGTAAATATCTACTGGGTCAGTTAGAAGAGTGCCAGTGTCAGATCTAATACAGTACTATGTATTGATCTTGAAGCCTGGGCATTTTTCAGCTGCCATGCCAGGAGCCTCATCGGCTTGTTCCCAAGCACAAAGTGTTAATGCCTGAATTTTAAAGGTACACAGGTCATCAACCTGACTGATTAACATACAGTTGTATTCTTACTTAAGTTTCAGTATTTTTTAGTAATTTGAGGATTTACTGTAGATGTGTGGTAAGTTCTTTCCAGAGCTGGAGGAGCAGTTTAAATTTCTGAGAGCTGTTTCTCTCTTCCTTTTCTAAGAGCAGCGGAGTAAGAAATTAAACTTTAATGTTTCCCAAAGTACAGTATAGAGTCTGACATACACCTGTTTTCATTGTTTCAATGAGCATCGAGTGATGCTTTCAGTGAGCATGATTTTCTAAACTGAGGAAACTTGCTAATCCATAAGCAAGTTTGACTAAACCGAAGGAAACTATTTCTCTGATCTTTGCACTCATTTCTACAGCGGACACTTGACAGTTTATATACATTTTAGGAAACAGTGTTTGCAGTTTACAAGCCAAGAGTATATCTTTATGGCCACTCAAGTTGTTTTCTTTGAAGGGCTGGTATCCAGAATGTATCAAAAAAGTATAATTAATTGCTATTATGGCTTCTGTGTGCTGTTCACATTTGTGTTTATATACAAAGCTAAATCAATGTTGGTGTTTGGGAGTTCATGAGGGTGCACCATGCAGTGTTTGTGAGAGTGTATGCACTCTTATAGTCCCTCTCGCTCTAATCCTGTGCTTATCCACTGGTCAGTGAGGTGGGAACAGCACTGAGACGTCAGTCATCTGGCTGGCCAACCAAAACTTCTTTATTTCCACTGTCACTGAAACCAATTCTGAGGGATGGAGATTTATTTGGGCTTTCTTATCTCTGCTGTCCAGTGAGGAAGTTCACAACTGAATTTGTGTAGCTTTTTCAACTTATAAAATGACTGAGGGAAAAACAGTCTTAAAAGTCAATTTTTAAATGATCATTAAGTCTGACGAACACATCTTGATATCCATCCATCCATCCATTTTCTTCCGCTTATCCGGGGTCGGGTCGCGGGGGTAGCAGCCTAAGTAGGGAGGCCCAGACTTCCCTCTCCCCAGCCACTTGGAGCAGCTCCTCTGGGGGAATCCCAAGGCGTTCCCAGGCCAGCCGAGAAACATAGTCCCTCCAGCGTGTCCTGGGTCTTCCTCTGGGTCTCCTCCCGGTGGGACATGCCCGGAACACCTCACCAGGGAGGCGTCCAGGAGGCATCCTAACCAGATGCCCGAGCCACCTCAACTGGCTCCTCTCGATGTGGAGAAGCAGCGGCTCTACTCCGAGTCCCTCCCGGATGACTGAGCTTCTCACCCTATCTCTAAGGGAGAGTCCAGCCACCCTGCGGAGAAAACTCATTTCAGCCGCTTGTATCCGAGCGTCTTGATATAATAAAAGAAATTGAAAAATTATAATAAACTTGATTGCTCATAAAATTTTAAGCATTATATAAACATATTTAGTGTGCTGTATGCTGCTCTTTTGTTAAATTACTGGTAAATGTATTGCAAAAATGGGTAAAAGCTAGATTGGTAAAACAAACGGAAAGCATTTTATTAGGCCAAACATGTTATGTGATTCATCATTTAGTAAAAAGGTTTCTACTACAAATGTTTTTGGTAGTTTTCATCTATATTGAATTCACAATGCCAGCTCTTCTTAATGATTCTCAACTGGGTTGTGAGCTGTAGGCAAATAGATTTTTTGTTCGTCCCAAGTCACAGAGTGAGGAAAGGGGATTTGGAAGTAATGAAATGGACTGTACTTATATAGCGCCTTTCTGTCTTATAAAGATACTCAAAGTGCTTTTCACTACAATCTGTGCCCTCATTTACCCATTCATACAGCACTCTATACATGTCTATAGATATTTATATAGATACAAAGACTAATCAGTGCTTTATCAGAATTGAAGAGGGGTTCAATGTCTTGCCCAGGGACACTTCATCATGTGACTGCTGGTGGATTAGAACCCCCAACTCTTGCATTGGGGGCCAACTGCTCTAACCGCCACAGCCGCCCTCAGATGATCAGACCAAAGTTGAGTTGAAGCAGTGCTAGTCTATCTATGCATGTTGTGATGTGAGTGTGCCAATTTCCATTTTGGTGTTTGGCTATATCTAGGTGTAAGAAAGGTTCCGTTCAAAAATTGGGAGCCCACGTCAAAATCCGAGTTGGTTGTCCCCATATACTGTATTTATATATGTAAACTTTGTTAGATGGATCACTTGAAAATAAAAAGCAATGTGCCAACTTCTGTAATGGTGTGTGGCATAGGCACAGGAATGGTCATTGTTACAAATTGGGTTTTCAAGTCAAAATTCATTCATTCATTCAACCTTTATTTAGGCAGGTTAATCCCATTGAGCCTCGAGCCCTCATTTACAAGAGAGACCGGTTTTCAACAAAGAATGATGACAACAGTAGACAATGGCGACAACAATAGACGATCATAAGAGAGGCATACAGATATTTTCTAATTTTAAATTTTTAAACAAGTTAAAAAAAGATGACGAAAAGTAGCAAAAGCTAGACAGCTAGACTATAAGGCAAATGTAGAAAACTAAAAACAGGAACATGTCTGCATTGGTTCTTGCCAGGAGTCCAACAGATTCTTAGAGCCATTTAGAGAGGTCAAGGTCGAGAGCTTCAGATCTTTTGGTAAGATATTCCAGGAAACAGGAGCAGAGTAGGAGAAGGCCCTTTTGCCAAGTTCAGTCCTCACTGAGGGAACACTGCAGGTAATCATGTCCTGAGAGCGCACGCTGTAGCTGCACTCACGCAGAGACATGTAGGAGGAGATGTATGAAGGCAGCAGACCGAGAAGTGAATTGACAATGGTCAATACCATATATATGTAAACCAGTCACCTCATTAATTTAAGGAAACTATTTTATATTGCTTAAAAATATAGCTTCCTCAAATGATTGGGGTGGCCCTTGGGGTTGCAATAGATTAATCTATGATGGCTAAAAAAGCCAGTGTTAGCCAGCCTATGGCTCCACCGTTGTCCCTGGTGGGGGATACAATTGCTCCTTCCACTTTCCAGGATCCATCATTGCGCTGACACTCATCTTTAAAAAAACATTCACTTTTCAAACCCTTGGGGACCAAACCACAGTGACTGGGGGCATAAACGTACAGCTCATTCTTCACCTTTTTTTAACCAATGTTATTATAGGAGGCAACTTTATCTCGAAAACAAAAAACAAACTGGGAGGTTGAAAATTAAAAAGTGATATATATCTTCTACAAAACTTAAATTTTTAAAGTCTACAAACTTTAAAGATTTAAATAAATTCCATCAAAACAAGTTGTCATTCAGGAAATGTCTACTATTCTGTCATTTAAACTTTTCCCTACCTTGTCTTTATACAAAATACAAAGTAGAAAACGTTTAAACATTGTACCACAGTTTGATTTAGGTGCTAACAAACTTTATTAAAAATGAGATGCATTCATGTTTTCGGTCAGTAACTGGCGTAACCTCCTTTACAGGCAATAGTTGAAGACAAGCCCGATCTGTGACTATTACTGTTTGATTATCTTGAATGTTTGCTCATTTCTTTTGAACAGCTTCATCTTTGTGAGCTGCTGTCCTCGGGTCCATCCAACTGCTTATTTCACTAAATTAAGGTCAAAAGTTCAACTAATGTTCAAATCTTTTCATGATTTTTGATTTTATAAAGTTAATATCTCAAGGTTTTGCCCTTCTGTGTTAACCCCATTCTGTTGTGTTCAATTTATTGAGAAATGTATTGATTTTCTTCAAACCTAGTTTAAATCAGAACTCATGGTTGTATCAAAATTGGCAAGAGCTGAAGTTTTTAAGGTAAGAAATCAAGCCAAAGTGTTTTTAAACCTATTTGAAATATGATATATGGTTTTTATAATGAAATGCACTGCTGCTCTTTCACAAAATGGATTACTTATTACTTATTACTTATTACACCTCAGAGTGACCGCAGCAGAAGTGAGAGGCAGTCTCAGAAGGATCAACCCTCATAAAGCAACCGGACCAGACAACATCCCAGGGAAAGTTCTGAAGGAATGTGCGGACCAGCTCTGTGAGGTGCTGGCTGACATCTTCACCACCTCACTTTCACTGGAGTCAGTTCCCACCTGCCTGAAGACTGCCACCATCATCCCAGTCCCAAAGAGCTCCACAGTGACTGGTCTGAATGACTATAGACCGGTGGCTCTCACCCCGATAGTCGCTAAATGTTTTGAGAAACTGGTCATGTCCCACATCAAGACAACCGTCAACATCAGCGAGGACCCTCATCAATATGCATACCGCGAGAACCGATCAACAGAGGACGCCATCTCCTCTGTGGTCCACACTGCTCTCACCCACCTGGATCAGAAGGACTCATACGTGCGTCTGCTCTTTGTGGACTTCACATCTGCCTTCAACACCATGATCCCCCAAACTCTGATAGACAAACTATCTACACTTGGACTAAGCCCCTCCATTTGTAACTGGGTACTAGACTTCTTAATGGTGTGGTGGCAGGGCTTGGGACTTGGGACCCGAAGGACGCGGGTTCGCGCCCCGGCCACTACACACCTTGGGGTGTCTATGAGTGCACACCTAGTTCTCCAGCTCCCCGGGCGCTTTCTATGGCTGCTCACTGCACCACCTGGTGGTGGTTGGGTTAAATGCAGAGACGAATTTCGTCTGTGTATGGGAAACATACACAGATGACAGAAAAGGACATTATTATTATTATTAACAAGCAGACCACAGTCCATGAAGATCTACAACTTCTCCTCCTCCACCATAACCCTCAGCACTGGCTCTCCCCAAGGATGTGTGCTGAGCCCTCTTCTGTTCACTCTGCTCACATATGATTGTACAGCCACACATCCAGGCTGTCATATTGTTAAGTTTGCAGATGATACAGCGGTGGTGGGATGCATCACAAACAATGATGAGTCCAGCTACAGACAGGAGGTGGAACACCTGGAGAGCTGGTGCAAAGAGAATAATCTTCACATGAATGTGAAGAAGACAAAGGAGATGATTGTGGACTTCAGAAGGAACAAACACACCCATGCCCCACTGAACATAGGTGGATCTGCGGTGGAGGTGGTCTCCAGCTACAAATACTTGGGTGTACACTTGAATGATAACCTCAGCTGGAGCAACAACACCACCAGCCTGATCAAGAAAGGTCATCAGAGACTCTACTTCCTCAGACGGCTGAGACGAGCTGGTCTGAGCAGCCCAGTTCTCACCTCCTTCTACAGGTGTGCAGTGGAGAGCATCCTGTGCTCCAGCATCAATGTGTGGCATGGAGGCTGCACAGTTGCAGAGAGGAAAGCTCTACAGAGAGTGGTGAAGGCTGCACAGAAGTCTGTTGGAGTCAGTCTCCCCACCATCACAGACATTTACACCTCCAGATGCAGGAAAAGAGCCACCTGCATCATGAAAGACCTCACTCACCCAGCACACTCACTCTTTGCCCCACTCCCCTCAGGACGGAGGTTGAGGAGCATCAAATGTAGAACCACTAGACTGAGGAACAGCTTCTACCCTGAGGCTGTTAGACTCATGAATAAATAAATAATAAGAATAAACACTGCAAAATATCACATCATGCTGATGCTGATCTGTTTTCTTGTTGCTGTGTTCATCTGTGACCATCTGCTCATAAAGACTCATGTTCGTGCTGCTGTTTATAATGATGTTTTTCTACTACATTAGGGCTTAGTGTATTACTAGTTGATGTTTCTCTTAGTTAATTCTAGATGTTATTACTGTTTTTCTCTTGCATTTGTTGTTGGATGTAACTGGGACCCCGTGTACATAATCTCGTTTTCATCACATGTACCACATGCGGTGCAAATGACAATAAAGACTCTCTCTGACTTATAGGTCATAAGTTGTCATTTGAAATAAAATATTCAGCTGTGAGCACTCTTCATGGTGCTCAAGAAGGGCTGCTGTCTGCCACTTTAAAAGTAAGCAGATGGACCCCAACCACAGGTCAAAATGTCCACAGGAGAGACCTCAACTTTCAAGCTGCTCATTGTTGTTAATAGATAGATGTGACTTGTGGTGTGAAAGTTCCTTAAATCTACAGAAAATATATGGTAAAATTATGAAAATGCACACTGTGTAAACCATTGTAAGTTACTCCTTTCTTGTTATATCAACTTATCACTTTTTTATCGTCACTTTATTTATCAAAATCCCCAGACTTTAATTTCTTCTTAAAAGTAATTGCTAATAATGGAGGTAAACATGTTTTTACCACTCAAATGTAATCTTGGATTATTCATGTGCAAGCAAAATATTAACTTACTGTCTTTAATTACAATAAAAAAAATTGTAAATATATGTATATATAATATGCATTTGAAGTAAAATTCAATGATGTGCTAAGTTTGGGGCGTCTGTGGCTGATTGGTTCGAGCAGTCGTCCTCTAATGCAAGAGTTGGGGGTTTGAATCGACCAGCAGTCACATGCCAAAGTGTCCCTGGGCAAGACACTGAACCCCTTGTTACTTCTGATGTGTGTCCCATCGGTTTATGAATGTGATAAAGCTCTGATTAATCTCTTTAGAAGGATTTGTTCAATTAGCTTTGTAGAGATCTAGTAGAGTGCTGTATGAATGGGTGAATGAGGACACAGATTGTAGTGTAAAGCGCTTTTGAGTATCTCGATAAGATAGAAAGGCGCTATATAAGTACAGTCCATTTACCATTTCTGCAGCAATACAGAAACTTCTACAGTGCTCTCAAAAATTTAAAAAGTTTTGATCAAATGAATATTTTTTTTATAAAAATGGACAGCACTTTGTAACAAAAATATTTTGGCACAAATATGTGACACTTTCAACTTAAATTACAAACAGTGAGGCTCTGTCTATAGGGGGCTGTTCTTGTCATGTAACAAATAGTGATACTGTCATGCGTTCCTAGAAAGATGAGTTAATACTTCCTTAATATTTGACAGATGCTCACAGAAACAGAAGACATGGTCAAATCGGAAACTAATTTAGGCAAAGGGTACAGAGGGAAAAAAATTAAACACAGAACCGGCATGTTTCCATTTTAACTACGCTCAGAGAGCGGCTTTCCCACAACCATGCATCAAGCCACTTAAGAGGTTAGGCCTGGCAAGTCATTACTGTCAGAGCTAATGTAGAGAGATGAGGAGAGGGACCAGGGAGGTAAGCACTCACTAATGAATGAACACACTGTTAAGTTCAACAATTACACGCCCATGTAAATGTAAGGATAACACTGCAATACAAGCCTTGGTTGCTGAGCTCTCAAAACCAACAAAGCTTGAGAACAAAAGAAAAAAATTGACTTCATATTTTAGACCTTTAAAGGTTTTTTGTGACATTTAAAATAAGCTATCTGCAAACAAGGTGTTTTCTAAGGCAGAAATAGGACCGTGTTTTAAGAAAATGCCTCTCAAGACAAAGTTGCATTGTTACTAATGTAATAGCCTACATTCGATTTAAGTTTGTAAATATGATTTATGCATAATTCAAAACATGCTTTTCTTTTGAGTCAACATCTTTGATACAAAATGAAAGCAGAACTTCTGGGATTATTAAATCAGGTAATTTTTACAGTCAGAAGTTATTCACAGTTTCTGTTCAGTGCACTGAGATGACTGCTGTTGTGAATTGGAACTACAGTATAAATAAACTGAATTGTATTGGATTATACATTCTAGTTCTTCTTTCAGCTGTTCCCTCTTCAGGGGTCGCCACAGAAAGCCATCCTCATCCATCTCACTCTGTCCTTACTCAAACTACCTCCATGTCCTGTCTATCTGCATCTGTATTTATCCT
>JBBPBX010065664.1:0-19890 GCA_038048925.1 Garcialebias charrua | reverse complement strand
AATCAGAACTCGGAAGATTGGACCTGCTAAAAACGTCCTTCTGGAAGCAGATGCACTCCAGGGGAAAGAAAAGGAAGCGCTGCTCACGAGGAAAGAAGCGGGGTTGTCGTGCAGGAATTATGACGAGAATGCGGAAAGACGCTATAACCGGTAAACCCCCGATGCCGGCTCTTTTCCTGTCTAACGTTCGCTCACTCGACAACAAGATGGATCTACTTCGTTTGAGGGTAACCACGTCGGAGGAGATGAGAAGATGTTCCGTGCTTTGTCTTACGGAAACGTGGATTTCTGAGGAGACTCCAGACTCTGTTTACGAGCTGGACGACCGGCTCTTTTTCAGAACAGACCGGTGCTTCGAGACTACGGGGAAAACGCGAGGTGGCGGTGTTTGTATTTACGTACACAAAGATTGGTGCACGAACTGTGCTGTGATAAAAAGAGCTTGTTCAGCTGCCGTGGAGTTGATCACAATAAGATGTAGGCCGCATTATATGCCACGTGACTATTCAGTGATCGTAATCAGCGTTATTTACATAGCACCCGATGCTAATGCTAATGACGCCCAGAGAGAGATTCATGACTTACTCACCTCGCTGCAGTGTAAATATCCTGAGGGGCTTTTCATTGTTTGCGGGGACGTCAATCACGTGGATCTCCAGGTGTCCCTCCCAGCCTTCAATAAGAACGTCTTCGCAGCTACGAGAGGAGATAAAATACTCGACCAAGTCTTCACAAATGTAAAGGGGGCATACACGGCGAAGACACGCCCAGCGCTCGGATCTTCCGATCACGACTCTCTGATTCTGGCCCCAAGAGAACTCCCTCCACTCAGGCGCTCAAAGCCGGAACAAAGAGAAATAACAATCTGGCCTCAAGATAGTTCCCCCATGTTGAGAGACTGTTTTGAGAGGACAAACTGGTCTGTTTTCAGAGAAGCAGCCACTGATGGTAGTTCAGTGGACATGGAACTGTACGCTTCCTCAGTCCTGGGTTACATCAGTACATGCTCTGAAAATGTATCCATAAAAAAATATGTGAAATCCTACCCGAACCGGAAACCCTGGTTAAATAAAGAAGTTCACGCCTTGCTAGCAGCCAGAGACACTGCATTCAAGTCAGGAGATAAAGTGGAACTGAGAAAGAGCAGGAATGAACTGAAGGATGGCATTAAGAAGGCCAAGGCCACGTATGCACAGAGGATCGAGGGACAGTTCACCTCACAAGACCCACGGAGCATGTGGAAGGGTATTAAATGCATAACAGATTACAAAGGCAAAAACAAACAATGCCCCAGGGACCCATCTCTGCCTGATGCCCTCAATAAGTTTTATGCACGTTTTGATGATCCAAACAGACCAGCTAGCACCAGACTCACCTCATCACCAGATGAAGAGCATCTCAGGGTGTCCGCAGCAGAAGTGAGAGGCAGTCTCAGAAAGATTAATCCTCATAAAGCAACCGGACCAGACAACATCCCAGGGAAAGTTCTGAAGGAATGTGCGGACCAGCTCTGTGAGGTGCTGGCTGACATCTTCACCACCTCACTTGCACTGGAGTCAGTTCCCACCTGCCTGAAGACCGCGACCATCATCCCAGTCCCAAAGAGCTCCACAGTGACTGGTCTGAATGACTATAGACCGGTGGCCCTCACCCCGATAGTCGCTAAATGTTTTGAGAAACTGGTCATGTCCCACATCAAGGCAACCGTCAACATCAATGAGGACCCTCATCAATACGCATACCGTGAGAACCGATCAACAGAGGACGCCATTTCTTCCGTGGTCCACACTGCTCTCACCCACCTGGATCAGAAAGACTCATACGTGCGTCTGCTCTTTGTGGACTTCACATCTGCCTTCAACACCATGATCCCCCAAACTCTGATAGACAAACTATCTACACTTGGACTAAGCCCCTCTATTTGTAACTGGGTACTAGACTTCTTAACAGACAGACCACAGTCCGTGAAGATCCACAACTTCTCCTCCTCCACCATAACCCTCAGCACTGGCTCTCCTCAGGGATGTGTGCTGAGCCCCCTTCTGTTCACTCTGCTCACATATGATTGTACAGCCACACTTCCAGGCTGTCATATTGTTAAGTTTGCAGATGATACAGCGGTGGTGGGATGCATCACAAACAATGATGAGTCCAGCTACAGACAGGAGGTGGAACACCTGGAGAGCTGGTGCAAAGAGAATAATCTTCACATGAATGTGAAGAAGACAAAGGAGATGATTGTGGACTTCAGAAGGAACAAACACACCCATGCCCCACTGATAATAGGTGGGTCTGCAGTGGAAGTGGTCTCCAGCTACAAATACTTGGGTGTACACATGAATGATAACCTCAGCTGGAGCAACAACACCACCAGCCTGATCAAGAAAGGTCATCAGAGACTCTACTTCCTCAGACGGCTGAGACGAGCTGGTCTGAGCAGCCCAGTTCTCACCTCGTTCTACAGGTGTGCAGTGGAGAGCATCCTGTGCTCCAGCATCAACGTGTGGCATGGAGGCTGCACAGTTGAAGAGAGGAAAGCTCTGCAGAGAGTGGTGAAGGCTGCACAGAAGTCTGTTGGAGTCAGTCTCCCCACCATCACAGACATTTACACCTCTAGATGCAGGAAAAGAGCCACCTGTATCATGAAAGACCTCACTCATCCAGCACACTCACTCTTTGCCCCACTCCCCTCAGGACGGAGGTTGAGGAGCATCAAGTGTAGAACCACTAGACTGAGGAACAGCTTCTACCCTGAGGCTGTTAGACTCATGAATAAATAAAAATAAAATTAAAATAAACACTGCAAAATATCACATCATGGTGATGCTGATATGTTTTCTTGTTGCTGTGTTCATCTGTGTTCATCTGTGACCATCTGCTCATACAAACTCATGTTCGTGCTGCTGTTTATTCCCACTATATTAGGCTTAGTGTATTACTAGTTGATGTTTTTCTTAGTTAGTTCTCGATGTTATTACTGTTTTTCTCTTTCATTTGTTGTTGGATGTAACTGGGACCTCGTGTACATAATCTCGTTTTCATCTCATGTACCACATGCGGTGCAAATGACAATAAAGACTCTCTGACTCTGACTCTCAATAGAGCGTCTCCCCTGTGATGCACGCCAGAGCTCCGGCCCCATATTGGATGGTCTCCTGGTCACCCGCCAGGAGACCATCCTCAAAAATAGTGGAAGATCACACTATTTGAGGAATTTGAGGAAAAGAGAGAAATGTTGACTATCCTGGCTAAGTCTCCATGTTTATGTGAGATGAAGAAAATGGAAATGGATTTGTGTGCAGGTTTCATGCTGGTGAAGATTCTCAGTCATCCAGGACATGATAAAATCAAAAAAGGCGTTCAATACAAAAACAACTGGACTTTATTTGTAACAGAAGACGTTTCGCTTCTCATCCGAGGAGCTTTCTCAATCCACATGCTCTTATTTGAATTGAGAAAGCTCCTCGGATGAGAAGCGAAACGTCTTCTGTTACAAATAAAGTCCAGTTGTTTTTGTATTGAACGCCTTTTTTGATTTTGTGCAGGTTTCACCACAAAGCATGGAGGAAATAGGCAATATGATCAAAATCGATGCACTTAGTTGGACCAGAATTTAGTTTTCCAAGAGGACACTGATCTAAGACACTTTTATAGACAATGGCTGTGCAGTACACCTCATATGCCTAGAACTCAACTACCACAGTTAGTTTCAGTGAATAAAATCTATAAAAATCCCTAATTAAACATAATTGTCTGAACATGCTGGCTCTCATTCCCTGTTGTTTAATTGCAGTAAAGTTATTTTACCTGCCAACAACGGTTGTGGGAAAATGAACGTTACTTCAGGCTGATGTCCTGGCTCGTCTGCTCCGTTCACTGAATAACTAGTTTTTGAAGAAACTGAAATCCAATTTTATTACCGGTATTTACAATTTTCTATCAAAACCTTCAGAATGATACACAGTTCATTCAAGTTTAACATGGGCGGCAGTGGCGTAGTGGTAATGGCAGTCGTCCCCCGATCGGAAGGTTGGCGGTTCGAATCCCAGTTCCCCACACCATGTGTCGTTGTGTCCTTGGGCAAGACACTTAACCCCAAGTTGCTCCCGGTAGGACTGGAAAGCGCCTTGCATGGCAGTCTGCCGCTACCGGTGTATGAATGTGTGTATGAATGGGTGGATGGTTGGTATTGTAAAGCGCTTTGGGGCCCCTCACAGGGGGCTGGAAAGCGCTATATAAATAAGCTCCATTTACCATTTACCATAACAATCACCAGGCTAGCAACAAGCTAGCTTTGTTTACAAAAATACTGGTTTGAAAACTATTTTTATTGTTCAGGAGTAATGACATCAGGAAGTCTTGCCATTTTTTTTTTTTTTTAAAGGAAATGCCTTTCACAATGGCTCCAAACATTATTTAAAAAGATTTCCAGGTGTTACAGCAGCCCGCAGAGAAACATAGTCAATATCAAAATAAATTAAAACAATTAGAATTAAAAGGATTATTCCTGAAGACGTATCCGTTAGAAAACTTCAATTTAAAGGTAGATTATGAAGTTTACTGGGATCACTAGATGGCGTTTAATGGAATTATCTTCATGCAAATCTCACGTTACTGTACTGCAAAGATGAATATTTCTCAGTTATTTTGCACTGCAGACACTTTCTGCCTCCTTTAGCCAGCACAGGTCACACATTTTATGTCACCGTGCTGCGGTGAGGGTTACTGCACTAGACTGGAACTTATTTTAACTCCTAGAAATGTGGACAATTATAGTTTATTTAAAACTCATTGAAATAAATAGTACTCAGCTGTGTCAACAATGACTTTCAGTATTGTTATTTTGCCGTCTGCAGCCACCTGTCACTGCAGTCTGCTTCCATCAGCCACTGTCTTGCTAGCATTTTTTTGTTTTTATTTAAACGTGTTATCTTTGGTCAACTTCATTTTTTTCCAATGTACCTGAATTAGTTGAATAATTTTACTCTATAGTTATTTTAACGAATGAATATCTTTTTTAAGGCTGGTCTGACCACACCTCATTTTGATAAAAATAGTCTTTGGATGAGTCAGATTCCAAAACAGGAAGGTTAAAAAAAATCATATTGGGAGTAATGGAAAGAAGCTGACATAAAGCAATAAGGGCTTTGAAGATGCCGACAGGAACAAGTTGCATCCAGTGCATACCCTCTAGAAATTTAAATTCTCCCACTTTAAAAAGTTCTGTTGAAATATTTAAACCAGGTCTGTCATTAGTGTATGTGCTGAATACATCAGCTGTCATATGGTAACTTTAATCTGGTGTCCACTATGCTGTGTTCCAGCTGAATGTCAGGCACACCCTCGTGTCTTGGTATGTCTCTGTCAACAGTGACTGGGCTGTGGTGGGTTGCTGTGGCCTTTGTATTTGAGTCGTGTACAGTCAGAGGGCACTCTTCCTGTAATGCCTTTTTGCTAAAGATAACGTGTTCTACATCTCACTTCAGCCTGTGGGAGGAATTTGAGCCTGCTCTGCTCTGCTGGAAACCAAAACAGAGTACTTAGTGGAATATTACCCATACACATAAAACCCCAAATGCCCAAAATAAGAGAAAACGCTATTGGCAAACCTTGCAGAAAAGTGGAAACACAAGAAATCAAATACTGTATGTAGCGTTTCTGCGAAGTTGAAACTCTTCTTTTCATTAGATGCTCGCGATAAAATGTCAGTTGTCTCAGTCAAACAGTGCTACAGTGGAAAACTGACTTCTTTGTAATCCAAACACACAGATTAGAGTAAACACAGCACCGTTATGTGTTTGTGTAAAGGGCTACATGAGGTAAGAAGGCTCAAATGTACTTGCATTAACTCATGCAGGAGCAAATTCAGCCTTTAAATGCTAAAACCTTAAACTGAAACCTTTAAGCATCAAAGTGGATGCAAGTTCCCAAAATGTGCTATTTTCAAAACTGTTTTTGGAGCTGTATAATAATTGCAATACAAACAAATAACAAGGAAAAAAAAAACAAAGCAAAACTTACCATTGTTGGATGAATCCTTTTTGTCGGACACCTTCCTCAGAGCTGACATGATGGCATCAGAAGGAACACGAGGACTCTCTACATACTTCGGCTTCCTGATCGGACCTGCCAGCAACAACCAAAAAAAAACAAAAGGACAAATGAGACAGAGCGTCCGACAGAGACACCCGCAAACCAAGAGAGGATGAGGTACACAGAAAGTGTTCTCACGAGATTAATGCGTTCCAGATGGGACGAGAGATGAGACTCGGTGGTGTCTTAGTTAGGCAGGCTTGGCTGCACCTCAGAGCTCACATAAAACTCACTCACACGCTCTGAAAAAGCTCTCTACACTGATAGCAGCCTGGCTCTGCCTGACAATCCTGAACACTGTCTGCATGGCAGGAGACTTCCAGTAAAACAGTGCTCGCTGGCTGTGGGAATGTAAACTACAGCAGGAAACCATAACAATTAGCCTCTTCGTGAACTAAAAATGAGTGCTCAGACGCACACACATGCCCTGTTGGAGATGCAAAAGAACTAATTTACTCACAGCGTGCACACAGTAGATGCTCATCTATCTACCCACTGCCTCTTTAAGCATGTCCTACTTCTGCAAAAACAGTTACATCATGTGGATAGATTAAGGTCCAGGTGTGCAGATGTGAGTCAGATGATGTATCTGGGACAGTTTAATGTGCTCCAAGAAATGCCCTTGTGTTTAGTGAGGACTTGTCGTTGGGTAGTTGCTTTGTTCTCTCTTCTTACATTGTGCCAGGATTATTAAATCCTTGCTTGTTCATCCCTGACATGCAGGTGCTTCGGATATATGCATTTACTGGGTAAGTTGGAAATAATTGCCCCTGTTGTCTGAGATATAATAGTCTTTCAATCAACCCTATAGGGAGAAAAATCTAGTTTTGTGCCATGATAAAAAAAATAAAAAAACTTTTCTTAAAAGACACACAATTGTTTGTACAGTGAAATCCAAGAAGCACACCAGTCTAAATATTAAACCATGAAACACAAACCATTGCCCTGGCAACTCGATGTTTGCCTTTTTGGCTCTTTACTTAGTGCCAACATTTCCCTGTGGAAAATATAAATTCCGGAGTCCAAACACAAACATTAGGCAGCAGAAAATAACCTAGAAACAGGAGATGTCCGTATGATTTAGACCCTTTAAAGAAAACGAGGCTGCTTTCTCCTGCTGTAGCCTTGAACTTCTGAAACCAGCCCTCCTCTTTCTCCAGAGTCTTGTTATCATTCTGCTTTCGGAACCCCAATTATAAGGTGTAGTGGTTAGGGCGTTTGACTTGGGACCCGAAGGACGCGGGTTCGCGTCCCGGCCACTACACATCTTGGGGTGTCTATGAGTGCACACCTATTTCTCCAGCTCCCCGAGCGCCTTCTATGGCTGCTCACTGCACCGCCTGGTAGGTGGTTGGGTTAAATGCAGAGACGAATTTCGTCTGTGTATGGGAAACATACGCAGATGACAAGCTTAGACAATTATTATTATTATTATTATTATAAGTTACAGCATGGAAGGGTGAAAGGAGGCGATCATTCTACATTACCACATTTGTTAACCAGCCACTCTAATAATAAAAAAAAGAGAAAATCTAAGTGGATGCAATCTTAAACCAGTGCTGCTTGATGCACAGTGCCATCTATGGATATGTGAGATGAAATGCACAGAAAGGCAGCAGTTGTTTGGATGTTTTAATTTTTTTTCTGCAAACTGGGATTTCAAATGTCAAACTTAAAGCTGAATGCAAATGTCTGTCAGGAATGTGCAAAAGACAGAATGTTTAAGATGCAAAATGGGGGGAAATGACAAGGGAACCGCTTTCCACCAAGTTGCCGATTTTTGGATTTTTGTAGACGAATGCATGAAAGAATAAACACATCTCATCCAGCACAGGTTATTTGACAAAGCCAAAACGAGTCCTGAAAACCTCCATTCAAGTTTTGATGGTCAGGCGCAAACTATTACCCAGGAGTCACATGTCTCCAATTAAAGTGGGACTGCAGGGACAGTGTGGACTGTTTGTGGGACACACTTTAGTTCAGGTAAATATCTTGTACAGATTAAAGCTGTCTGGTGTGTTCTGCTGCCTGAATTTAATTTAAAATAGGGCATAGTTTGACTAATCTAAACCATATGCTTAAGTTCATATCCAGTTTAGGTAAACAGAAAATAGGATTCACACATTTAATAACAAACATGTGGCTGGCTAATAGGGGTAATTCTGGGTTAAAGCTTAATGAAGTAGGTAAAAAGGTCTTCTGCCAGGATTTTGATATTTAAGTGCCAGACAAGGCTTAGCGGACTTTCAATTTCACTCAAAATCTCATTTCAAATTTTTACAGGGTTCCATTACCACTTTGCCCTTTTAGAGAGAGGCACTGACGAATAAGCAATTGAAGCTCATAACAGGCATGAAAAGGTCACAGAAATGGAAGCATCAGATATATGACCCTTGAAGGACAGAAACAAGACACATCCTTACATCCATCACACTTTGGCTGCAAAATCTAGACTATAAATCTATTTATACGCACATAAATTAATACATACATTTGTACAGGACAATTATCTAATTGTAAATTATAAAAATGTAAAAGGATACATAAAAAAATGTTAAGAACAATATTGAACTTGACCACATATCCGCATCTGCATCTAATTCAAATGGTATAAGTTCATTCTTGATTTAATACCTGACTCGTTATGAGCATAATTCACACAGAATGGGTTTGTTTTGATGTTCTTCAAAGTGGGAGAAAGGGTAGAAAAAACTATCAAGACCAAGAAAAAGCAGAAGGACACGTTTAAAAGTAGATTCAACCCCCCAAAAAAAGAGGTTAAAAAAAAGGAGTTGGTTCAATAATGAAGCAAAACAATAAAATGATGGCTGCAAACATTTGCATCCAACTTACTATGGTTGTATGGGAATGCTAGTTAAAAACAAATACCATAAAATCAAGCAAACCGAAAGAAGGGAAGAAGATGGGTTAAGGAAGAAACTAAAATAGAGAAACAATCTCTCTGGGGTAAAGCAGCAGGGTGTGTTGTGACTGCAGAGGGCTCAAATATTCAGAGTCAGGCATCCATAACCAGCAGGCTATCCGTCAACAGGCACATGCACACATGCATGCACATACCAAGCAGCTGAATACAGCTCAACAACAACCTACAAAGACCAGTCAAACCCAGAGAAAGAGAGGTTTGTTCATGGTTAGGAAGTGATCAAGGAGCTTTCCCAACATTCTTCAACATGGACTCTGACTTCTTCACATTTCAACTCCTCAATGAGGATCAGTGACGCTTTGTGTAGCCAAGAAGAATGAAAGCTGCTTCACAACAGTCATCTTTATGCTCAGAGCTGTTGTAAAGAGCTCAAGTCAAAAAGAGACATTAAAATAATGAGGCAGACACTGTAAGAAGAGACTGGTACTCTGAATACTGCAAGACAAACATGGAGACTGCTTGATGAATGTTCCCAGTCTTGTCAATAGATGGGGAAAGCTTTAAATCATCTTGCACCCATGCTATTATAAAATATTAGTAAAAGTATCACCATCGTAAAAAAATAAAAAAATAAAAAGGAAATCATGAAAACAACAGATTTTTTAGTAGTACCATATTTTTTGGAATATAGGTCGCACCGGAATATAGGTTGCTTTGTCCAATTAGTGCCAAAAAATTGGAAAAATCCATAAATAGGTCGCACCAGAATAGGTCGCACCTACGTCACCGCCGACGTAACGCGTCATCCACCGCTGACGTGACGCGTCATCCACCGCTGAGTCAACTCGGCAATATGGACCGAGTGTTTAGCTCTGTTGCAAATATCTGCCACAGGAGCGCACAGCAAGGCTTTTAAGATTAACACGGTAAAAACAATTATTTGTTTGCTAAAAATTATAGCTGATATTATAGCACAAGGGTTAGTGGTTTACTAGCCGAGTGGTTTATTAGCTATTTGCTAAAATATACACAGAAATAAAACGGAAGCTAACACGAGACGATTCCATCTCTAAAAACACAAATAAAAAATCTAATTGTATCTCAAATGTTTCATACAAGGCAACCGTTTGTAAATTAAACCCCATATAATTACACTCTGTAAGCAGAAAAAATATCCGCCGAGTGGTTTATGAGCTTTTTATAACAATATAAACGGAAATAAAACGAAAGCTAAAACGAGATGATTCTGTCTCTAAAAACACAAATTAAAAAATCAAATTTTATCTCAAATGTTTCATACAGGGCAACAGTTTGTAAATTAAACCCCATATAATTACACTCTGTAAGCAGAAAAAAATATCCGCCGAGTGGTTTATGAGCTTTTTATCTAAATAGTAGGTATCTGTTTACTGTAGCTAACCGTTAACAACAAAGCTCAAACTTCGATTTTTTTAAATCTCAAACATCTCATAAAGCTAGTCAGTTGTAAATGTCTATACAGTGATTACATTCTGTAAGTTTCATAAAAATCTGTCCTGTGGTTCTTGACTCCTCACTTCTTATCTTGCTAACAAACAGCTAACAAACTCAGCAAACAGTTCTTACCTCCAGAGCAGGAGGCCGGGCAGCGACAGAGTCAGTCCGAGCAGAGGAGGCTTTTTTCGGACACATGAGCTGGAAACGGT
Organism: Garcialebias charrua; assembly: GCA_038048925.1. Taxonomy (NCBI): domain Eukaryota; kingdom Metazoa; phylum Chordata; class Actinopteri; order Cyprinodontiformes; family Rivulidae; genus Garcialebias; species Garcialebias charrua. The sequence continues at coordinate 9,228 of JBBPBX010065664.1, read as the reverse complement.
CGGTGGACTCTCTGGAAGTGTCCCCTAGCGGACAAATGTGGTACTGCACCATTTTTTTGCCAAAATGAAAAACGGTCATATCTGAGCACTACCATGTGCCCCCTAGCGGTCGAAACTGGTACTACCATGCACCCCTAGTGACGAAAGTGATAAAAAGCCATACATAGGTCGCACTGGAATATAGGTCGCAGGGCATGCAAAAATGATAAAAAGCAGCGACCTATATTCCAAAAAAATACGGTAGTCTAGCAGCAGGAACATTCAAATATTTCACTGGAAGCAATGGCAGCTTCTTCAGCACTGGATTCTGAGGCAAAAAAAAAAAAAGATGTGGTATGTCATTGAAAGGGGAGTGCCATGTGATAAGGAACCAAAGCTGGAGGTGATTCAAGTGCACTGAAGTGGTGAACTGGATAGTAGTTTTCAGAGTGCACTCATCACAGGAACCTTTCAAAGAGGCCCTGCAGCCTTGCAAAATCTTTAACAGCACAACATTCCCTTAAGGCTGTTTGGTTTCTGTCAAACCCCCCGAGCCAACTTCAGGGGAGCTCACCTCAAAGGCACTGCGAGGGGCTTTGAACAGAATTACTCTGGACTGCGCTGAAAAATAAAATGTGCTCTTGTAGAAAAGGCGTGTTTTTGATATAATTTGAACAGTATACCAAAACAAATATCTGTCTTTTATAAGAGGTGGTTTTGCTAAAGCAGACAACGTCCTTGAACTTGAACATACTGCTGGTGAATGTTTGACTACTGTGAGACACAAATCACAAAGCAGAAAAAAAAATCTCCACTACAGCAGTGATTCTATTTTATGAGCAGATTTTGCTACAAAACAGTGATAGAAGTAACAGCGAGGTCATGAAACAAAACTAGCACAAAAAGCACAATTTGACTCACATTAAAAGACAATAAGTGGCCCTGGTAGGTCAAAACCTGGTTGTGAGATTGTTATCAGCTGAGAATAAACAAGAATTACAAACAAAACATGAGGGAAATTTTATTTTAAAACACTGCATCCCCAGAGTGATAGAACAAGTGTGCAAAAATAATTTTTTAGATGAATCAGTCATGTCAAAATACAGCAAACCCCCTACTTACGACTCCATCGACCTACGAACAACGGGACCTACGAACGTATCATATTTAATAAAAATATGAAATTACTGTATTAAAAAAAAAAATTTTTTTTTTTTTTTTTGTGTTTAAATGTTCTTAATTTCATGTGTACATCACTTTGTTGCAGCTGTGGTTGTTTTAAAGGCTTTATAAATAATAATTATGATAAAAAAGATCATTTCTGATCATTTTTGAGCAATCTTGGGCAGCAGGAAGTAGGTCTTCAGTTTACACGGTCACAAATTAATGTAGAACACCGGACGCCATTTTAGGTTCAGTCACTGGGGTCTCCGGTCACAAATTAATGTAGAACACCGGACGCCATTTTAGGTTAGCTGCCGGGAGCCGGCCGAAGACTGGTGACCAGGATGGCTTCATATGGATTAATTACGAGCTGGAAACGTCTCTGTGAACTTTGTGGATGTCTCAGGCAGCAGCGGATTTATCGCCGATCGTGCCAGGCCGCCGCGCGAACACCTCCGGCCGGCCTGGCTACACCTCCGGCCTGGCTAGCTCCAGAAGCTAACACGGGAGCTAACACGGGAGCCGGCCTTTTGAACACTGGTGACCAGGATCGCATCATATGGATTAATTACTAGCTGGAATCGCTCTGTGAGCTCTGTGGACGTCTCAGGCTGGAGCAGAGCTGCAGATTGATCGCGCCGCCGCTCCAACACCAGCTCATGGCTTGGCTAGCAGAAGCTAGCCAGCTAGCTAACACAGGTCTGGAGCAGCTGCGGTGGCTCGCCGGCCCCCGCGCTGCTCGGCCCGAAAACAATCAACGCATGGCAACCTAAGATGTCGGCTTTGACCATCTCAAAGTAAGAAAATATATTTTTATTTATTCTGTAAATGTGAATAGCAATGTTTAACATTACAGTACACTACTGTACATGCTTAAATGTGTGCGTGCGCTCCGTTAGCATGATAATAAAAAAATAACAAAATTTCACCCCCTAGCTACGGCAGAATCGAGCTGCGAACCGTTCTTATCTCCCTAACTCGTTCGTAAATCGGGGGTCACCTGTAGTGATCTCTGTTGCTGTTTGGGATTCAGCTTCGGCTTAATGTTCGGGCTGCTGTTTAATATACAGGTAGTCCTCGACTTACAACGGCCCCGAGTTACGACGTTTCGTGGTTATGACGCACCTCCCATAAAAATAAAAATAAATTATTATTTTTTAATTTTTATTTTGAAAAGCCGAATTACCGGCAGTTTCCGGTTAGCTTCGGAGGCTACAGCTGCCCTGTACTCTCTAAAAAAGCTAAGTCTGGTCCTCTGGACATTCAAAAAACAAAACAATACTGTACATAGTACAACTTACTGTTACTGTGTGTACTGTGAACGTGGTTTTACGTCGTAAACGAATAAGTACGGAGGATGGACCGAGCTGCACGGCGGTTTTACGACGTAAACGCAATGGAGAATTCGGAGGAGGGACGGAGGAAGGCTTCATCAGCATACCAGTAGGTTATTAACTCTTTTTTCCTTTCATTATGGCTCCCAAATGTATGTGTGTGTTTTGATAATTATGTAGGGTACCGGTACTGTGTTAGGATAGGCCAAGTGCTTGGTAAAATACTTATATTGTACGTATAAGGTGTAGTTTGTACGTATGTTCCGACTTACGTCGAAATTCGGGTTACGACGGTGCGTAGGAACGGATCTCCGTCATAAGTCGAGGACTACCTGTACTGTATTATTTTACATTATTAATGTTTAGTGTATATCTTAGATCTTTTAGCGTATTGATTAGTGTTTGTTTAGTGTATATCTTACAAAGTAAATCCTTATTTATAGTTTATTTTTATACTTTATATATTTTTGCTATTTTTGGGTGTAACTGAGATCTTGAGTACACAATTTGGTTCCATATCACGGCAGCACGGTGGCACAACTAGTAGAGCTGCTGCCTCTCAGCGAGCAGGTCCCCGGTTCAAATCCCGGTCCGGGGGCCTTTCTGGGTGGAGTTTGCATGTTCTCTCCGTGCATGCGTGGGTTTTCTCCGGGTGCTCCGGTTTCCTCCCACAGTCCAAAAACATGCATGTTAGGTTGATTGGTAACTCTAAATTGACCCTGGGTGTGAGTGAGACAGGTCCCTCTTGTAAATGAGTCCCCGTGGCTCAACGAGGCTAGCCTGTATAAATAACGGTTGAATAAATATCATGTGCCACATGTGATGCAAATGACAATAAAGAAGCTTGAACTTGAACTTGAGCTTGGCTGGTTAATGAATGTTGCATCCCTGGAACCAATAAATGACAAAGCTCCCATTACAACAGAAGCCAGTTCAGGTATTATACACATCTTCTTGCAAGAGTTGGCTCTCCTGGTGGCCCTACTAGATAAGAAAGTATATTAAATAATACTGCATATGTTAGCTATAAAATATGAACTGCCATTAGATGATGCGTTGCATGCTGGCATACTACACATGAATAAAGAGCAACATGATCAGTGTCATGTCTGTGTCCACCCTCCCTAAAATAAAATGGGAAATCACTAAGCTTAATAACTAATCCACTATGTTGTATACATTTAGTGCCATTCACACCAAGTTAGGGCAAACTTTTTAATCAGATATATAAATATCCTTTTCAGCTTAAGTGCTACACTAACTGATGGTGTCAATTCCTGAGAATGCTAAATAAGCTATAACAACCAGTGGAGGTCACTGTGGACATACCCATGAGACCGTTAGGAGGTTGAGCATGATATGTTTCAAACTTTTTTTCAGAAAACCTTCACAACCTCCCTTTATGATGTTACTATCAGTCAATTTAAGATAGAAGTTTGCTTTTTTAAATGCAGCTTTGATCATCACTGAGTTGTACCACATGTGGTGAATTAAGACAGGTAATTCAGAGGTGTGTATCAGGCCCAGTGGGGTCTTTTGGTGGTTTGTAAACAGACAGTAATGTGCAGGTTCTGTTCAACACATGTCAGGGTGCTGTGTTTCATGGTTAAGCTCTGGGCTTAGCTGATCAAAGCTGTGGCACTCAACGCCACCAGACTTTGCGGCTCAGGCATCCGTCACACTCCTAATTGGCTCAATGTTTTCCTGTTGTCCCCTGTGAAGTTTTCATGAAAAGAACAACCAGTAAATTGGAGCCTTTTAAATTGCAATAGATTATCCAATGTGTCAGGAAATGAATGCCAGTTGCAATTTTTTGATTTGTGGTATGACTTCCGTTTAGATACAGTTGTGGCAAAGTGGGAGGTAGATCAAAAGGTGCATTAAAGAATGCAGTGTACCGGTATATCTTAAAAATGTGGAGATAGTAAGACTAGTGGGCATTTATAAAGTAAATTTTAACAGAGCTAAATTAATTCTTAAGATGATTTGAAAACATTGACTTTGATGGTTTTTAGTATTTTTTATCTTCTAAGTGGGTTTTTCAACAATATGATCCCAGAGCTGGTTCAAAATCAATTCTTAACACAGCAACAGGTTTTTCTTGACCCATTTGAACATGAAATGAGCATGCCTGATCTGATCACTGATGCACAGCTGAAAGTACAAGGCACAAGTGGCAGTAAAATGCATGAAGACATGTCAGATTAGTACAGTAGTAGTGGCCCTTCGATGTCACCCAGGATGAGCTTGTGTTCAAACTGCTAAAGAAATGTGTATAAACGTGTCAAAGATTGTATCAACCATGACCTGAGCAACCTGATCTAAATGACTTGTCAATATGTCCTGAGTGCATTTAGACACCGTCTACTTTCAGTTGTCCAAGACAGATCTAAACATGGCCCCAGTTTCAACCACCAAAGTCCTGGCTACCACTCCAATAAAAACTGGGCAACTGGTCTACTAACTCTAATTTGTTCGTAAGCATTTATAAATGTGGTAATGCCTCCAGCAGGCATTCTACAATGTTACTCAAAATACAACTATGGTACAAGTACTTGGGTGTGCACCTGAATGACAATCTCAGCTAGGGGCAACAACACTAACAACCAAATCAAGAAAGCTCAGCAGAGACTCTACTTCCTCAGGCAGCTGAGGCGAGATGGTCTGGGAAGCTCAGTCCTCACCTCCTCCTACAGGTGTGCAATGGAGAGCATCCTGTGCTCCAGCATCAACGTGAGGCATGGAGGCTGCACAGCTGCAGAAAGAAAAGCTCTGCAGAGAGTGGTGAAGGCTGCACAGAAGATGTTGGCGTCAGCCTCACCACCATGGACTCCACTCATCCAGCACACACTTTTTGCCACACTCCCCTCAGGAAGGAGGTTAAGGAGATTTGTATAACAACTAAACTGAGGAACAGCTTCTATCCTGAGGCTGTTAGACTCATGAATATTTAACCAGAATAATCGCTGTGAAAAATCACATCATGTTGCTGCTGATCTGTTTCATGTTGCTGTGTTCATTCGTGCTCATCTGCTCACACAGACTCATGTTCGTGCTGCTGTTTGGCATGTTGTTTTTATACTAGTAGTGCTTAGTGTATTTTTAGCTGATGTTTTTCTTAGTTCATATCTTAGATTTTATTGACGTTTTTCTTTTACATTTTATTGTGGGATGTAACTGGGACCCTGTGTACATAATCTCGTTCCACCACATGTACCACATGTGGTGTGTATGACAAATGAATCTCTCTGACTCTGACTTTGACTCTGAAAATAGCAATCATTAATAATTCAAGTATCACTATTAAAGTGATATTACAAGCTGCATTATAAAACACCAGCTGTTGTTTAGAATAGCATTCATAAACTGACATTAAAGGACAACACCCACCGTGACAGTAACAATTCACCATATTGGACAATTACTGTAGTAGAATATGATGTCTATTTTCATTTTTGCATTTGGGCCAGGCGAGTGTAAAAAAAACACACAACAACAACGGAGTCCCGGAAGAATCCGGAAACCCCGCCGATGATTGCCGAAGTCCGGAATGACGTAAAAAAAAAGGATCCAGTCAGAAGGCAGGAGTGAGTTCGTGATGGAGGCTTATGAGAGTGAGGATTTCAGTGAAAGTTCCAGTGGCTTTTCTTTAGTTTTTTTGCCAAAAGTCAAGTGATTGCTTCCTCCTCGCTGTCTCCATGACTGAAATGAGGAAATGAATGAATTTGTCGCGAGCGAATTACACTCGTGTTCAACGTGGCTGCGCAGGGTTTCCTGGTGGGCTGCGGGACCAGCGCTCCCTGTTTTTTTTTTTTTTTTAGAACTTTTTAATAAGATATAACACCGCTGCGGCTGGGGCTGTGTGGAGCTGCCCGCTCGCCTTTTTGTTCTCTCCCCCCGACCTGTCAATCAATTCAGTAGGTTGACAGGCCGGGTGGAGAGAAAGAGGGGGGCGAGCTGCGCGGCTTCGCAGGACTTCGGCCGCAGCTGTGTTGTATCTTGTGGGAAGGTTCTGGAGAATGGGGAGGGCAGGGAGCGCTGGTCCTGTGGCCCGCGGCCCGCAGCCCGCCGGGGGCTTTGCGGAGCCGTGCGGCTACACACGAGTTTGGTTCGCTCCGACAAATTCATTCATGGATAGTTGGCACAGCGTCTTCCTTCAGTCTCGCACAACTTTTCCCCTTAAATCCAAATGCCTGCATCATTGCTGACTCGTAGTCTTCCGTTTTAAAGTGTTTTGAACACAAAACACTGTCTGCTACTCCATGGAGCAATGAAGTCAGCTCGTTTGACTTGAACAAACTTTAGCCAGCATTCTGAATCCTTTTTATTTTGGGGAAATAATGAGCACTTACGCCATCCTTCGAGGTATTGCAGCAGAGGGCAACACATCATTTCTATTAGTTGTATTCGTAACTACTCTGGTCAGAAATAAGGAAGCTGTAGATGCATGATGCTCCGCCTGCATTCAAGGTGGATACTTCAGTGACGTCAATGCCCATATGGTAAATGGTAAATGGTAAATGGAGCTTATTTATATAGCGCTTTCCAGCCCCCTGTGAGGAGCCCCAAAGCGCTTTACAATACCAGCCATCCACCCATTCATTCACACATTCATGCACCGGTAGTGGTAGCCTGCCTTGCAAGGCGCCATCCAGACCTACCGGGAGCAACTCGGGTTAAGTGTCTTGCCCAGGGACACAACGACACATGGTGGGCGGACGCGGGATTCGAACCTCCAACCTTCCGATCGGGGGACGACTGCCATTTGTCAGGTTCCTCTGGTGTTAGACCCACGTGCAGGAAAGTGAACGAGGCAGGAGTTTAAAATAATAATTATTTATTTTAAACAAAAATGCTGTCAGGGCAGCCAAAAACTCACTCTGGTAAACTGGAGCAGAAACAGAGAAGGACATCAGAGTGGAGAGGTGAGGCCTGAGTTGTCTGTGTGAACAGAACAATGACCGGACACAAAGTGGAGGAGATGAAGGCTTTTTATAAGGCAGAAAGAGAGTGAGTAATGAGTTCAGCTTGGCAGGTGGCTGATGAGACAGGTGTGAATGATTAAGGCTACAGGCTTGAGCACAGAGAGACAGACTGAAAAGTGAGTGGGAAAATGACAGAGACTGAATGAGATAAACAGGAATCAAAGCTCAGAATGACAAAATGAAGACAGGAGGAAAACACAAATAAACATAAAGAAACAGACAGGGACAGAGCCTGACATAACCCCCCCTCAAGGGTGGCACCTGACACCCCTAAGACGGACCCCACAAGAACAAGGGCGGGCGGAGGGAGGCAACAGGCAGGACGGCGGGCCAACATCAGCCAGATCCGGGGGGCGCCCAGGAGGTCGCCCATCACCATCAGCCAGATCCGGGGGGCGCCCAGGAGGTCGCCCATCACCAACAGCCAGATCCGGGGGGCGCCCAGGAAGCCGCCCATCACCACAGTCGTCGGCCGGAACACCGTCGTCGGCCGGAACACCGTCGTCGGCCGGAACACCGTCGTCGGCCGGAACACCGTCGTCGGCCGGAACACCGTCGTCGGCCGGAACACCGTCGTCGGCCGGAACACTCGTCGGCCGGAACACCGTCGTCGGCCGGAACACCGTCGTCGGCCGGAACACCGTCGTCGGCCGGAACACCGTCCTCTGAGACGTTGTCGGGCGAGGAGACGTCGTCAGAGCCCTCTGAGACGTTGTCGGGCGAGGAGACGTCGTCAAAGCCCTCTGAGACGTTGTCGGGCGAGGAGACGTCGTCGGGACCCTCGTCGTCGGGCTCCTCTGAGACGTCATCCTGACCCTCGTCGTCTGGACCCTCTGAGACCGTCATCCGGACCCTCGTCGTCGGGCTCCTCTGAGACGTCATCCTGACCCTCGTCGTCGGGCTCCTCTGAGACGTCATCCTGACCCTCGTCGTCGGGCTCCTCTGAGACGTCATCCTGACCCTCGTCGTCTGGACCCTCTGAGACGTCGTCGGGCGCCGTCGAGACTGCAGGCGAGGAGACCACCGTCGAGACTGCAGGCGAGGAGACCACCGTCGAGACTGCAGGCGAGGAGACCACCGTCGAGACTGCAGGCGAGGAGACCACCGTCGAGACTGCAGGCGAGGAGACCACCGTCGAGACTGCAGGCGAGGAGACCACCGTCGAGACTGCAGGCGAGGAGACCACCGTCGAGGCTGCAGGCGAGGAGACCACCGTCGAGGCTGCAGGCGAGGAGACCACCGTCGAGGCTGCAGGCGAGGAGACCACCGTCGAGGCTGCAGGCGAGGAGACCACCGTCGAGGCTGCAGGCGAGGAGACCACCGTCGAGGCTGCAGGCGAGGAGACCACCGTCGAGGCTGCAGGCGAGGAGACCACCGTCGAGACTGCAGGCGGTGAGACCACAGTGGTTGGCACCAAGGGCAGGGCAATAGTTTGCAGGAGACGAGAGTGTGACCTTTCTCTCTCGGTCCAGGCTTCAGCAAACAGTCCAAACAGCCATGGGTCATCACCTACTATCTCCAACCGGGTAAACACCTGTATAAAGTCATCACTGGCCACCAACCTCTCCTGTAGATCATAGGAAGTGGCCACAGTGTCAATATATTTACGGGTTACCCGGTGGAGTTGGTCCCATTCTGAGCAGCGCTCGGTACTGTTCACAAAACCTGCTGGGTCTGGGTCTGGTCCGGTCATTCTGTCAGGTTCCTCTGGTGTTAGACCCACGTGCAGGAAAGTGAACGAGGCAGGAGTTTAAAATAATAATTAT
>JBBPBX010065663.1:0-19891 GCA_038048925.1 Garcialebias charrua | reverse complement strand
AACCAATATCTGAGTTGACATAAGGTGTCATGAAAAGAGCAGAACAGAAAGTGAAATCTAAAAGCAGCAGAATTAGCTAAAGAAATGGCAAAACAATTAAAGCAGGTTAATATTAGCAAAATTGTAACTAAAAGCTTCAGAAAAGTAGCTAAACGTAGTACAACAAGACTAACATGGAGCCAGTTTACTGATGCAGACTTCAAGAAGAACAATATGGAGAAAGTGAAGATATCTCAATGTATTTCTTTGGAAAATGCCATTTTAAATACAGATAATATACTTTGTCCTATTCTGAAAGTCCAGCAGATAAAACATTGTGCTCTTTCTTACGGATCATGGAGTACAGTATTTATATCAACTGGCTGCTCAGTTTAGATTTCCTCCACTTTATTGTCTCTTGTATCCGATTCTGTACACACCAGTGCAGAAGAGAATGTCTGCAGATATCGGTTTGAGATTATTAAAATGAATCAGTTTCACTTAGAGACAAAAGCCTTAATTTTAAATGTTTTGTACATATAATGGATAGTAATAATTTTGTTTCAACAACCAGTCTTCAATCTAAATCAAGACCTGCCAGTAAAGCAGAGCACGGTCATGAACATGGACCAAGTACGTATTATCCTTTTAGTTACCATATTATTTCATTTGTTTAAAAAAAAAAAAAATTGTAATTTGTATGCGTCCTTTACGATTATCTATTGTTGTCGTTGTTGTGCACTGTTATCACTCTTAGTTCAAATTCAGGTCTCTCTTGTAAATGAGTCCTCCAGATTCAATGGGACTAACCTGTATAAATAAAGGTTGAATGAAAAAGTAAACTGACTGTGTTCTCAGTCTTTACCTTCAACTCAGATACAAGTACAAGTACAGAAGTTTCACTCATTTTAAAAGCTGCTTTCTCCTCTTTGCTCAACAAGAACAGATAAAACAGAGCTGTGGCTTTAATCTTAATCTGTAAAATAAAGAAATCATCTCCTTTGTTTGGACTAGTATTGCACACCGCCCTCTTGTGGTCAAAATATTAAATAACCAAAAACTAAATATGGTTTTCCCCTTTTAAAAACACAATTACGGTACATCATAACTTCACCTGCCTAAAATATTTCTCGTCATAAAGCTGCTGTCCTGCTCGGCAAAATGTAAAAAAGAGATTTGGATGAAGATGATGCAACAAAGTTCCCAGAAATGAACTCAAAACATATTTTCCTGACACTCTGAATTTCTGCACCTTCATCAGAACGTGCTGTTAGCAGAATGAACGTTTCTGCTCCAGGGTTGATGTTTTCCACAGAGAAAGAAGTTTTTTATTTTTTAATCATTAGCCTGCAGAACAGAGAACAGGCGAGATAAAGGACTGATTCTGCAGATTAGCCCTTTAGCTGACATCTGTCGACACAGAACCCCCTTAAAGACCCACAAGCTTTAGCTTTTCTGCTTCTCTGTCATACAAAGAGCTGCTGTTAGAACAAACCATGGTTGGAGCTAGAACATGGACTGATGTTGGTTTAAAAGAACCAGAACGAGCTAAAGAGTCGATATACGAAAGTACAGACGAGTTCAGCAGATGTTCAGCGGTTTCAACCATAAATCCAAACGTTCAGCTCGTTCAGGACTCGACTGCCACAACTTCTGTTTTCTGTAACTTTTAAACTTGAGTTTTGAAACTGCATCAAGAACTTTTTAACTTGTTGAAAAACTGTTTAAAAAAAAACTACTTCAGCATGCATGCTTCATTTTGAGCGTTTAGCTAATGTTCTCTAAGTTTAGCTTTTAAGTACCTGTACTGTTTTTGTAGTTTTAGCTTACAGCTACTATTTTTCTCAGTTTTAATTTGAACAAGGGTTCAGCAAATTTAAACTTTTAGGTCAGTTTTGCTAGTTTTAACTTTCAGCTATCATTTTACTCATTTTAGCTTGTAGCTTATGTTGTGCAGTTTTGAAGTTTAAGCTGATATTTTGATAGTCTTAGTTTAGTAGTTTTTTCTTCATTTTTTTATTTGACTTTTAATTACTATTTTGATAATTTTGTCTTAGTTACTGCTCTGCTGATCTAACTTTTAGTTTTGTTTAGCTATGCTTAGCTTTTAGCTAAAAGGTAGCTAGAGTTAAGTAGACATAGCTAAGTAGCTAAAAATATTTTAATCTTAAAGCTAGTTTTAGTCATTTCAGTCTGCAGCTTTTATTTAGCTGATTTCAGCTTTGAAAAACAAGTATGTTAAAATAGTCTTTTAACTGCTGTATTGCTAATTTTATCTTTTATATATTGTTTTGCTAATTATAGTTTTGTTTTGTTGATTTAAGCTGTTATAGGTTTAGCCGTTTCTTCTGGTGGTTTTAGCTTTAAAATCTCACAAAGCGCTCAGCATTCAAAACTCAATTTAGAAAAAAATACAAAATTCTCCAGTTACGAATAAAATGATCTTTTATTTCCCTTTTGTGGCAAAAAAACAAACAAACTTGGTGTGAAACTAACGAGAACACTTTGTAGCAACAGACCCGTGAGAGCGGACTTGATCGTCATAATGGAGCCAGAGTTTCCTAAATGACGAAACTCAGAAAAAGACGTTCAATTAGGCCTGAGAGCTTCATTCAGCTGTAGTTTCCTGGGCAGGTTCCAGAGACTTCGGCTGATTCTCTGAGATGCTAACCAGCAGCTGTTAGTGGAGCTGAGCATTCAGAAGCTTCCAGATGGGCTTCGTCACAGCGGCCAGCACTCCATCACAAATAGCTGAGAATTATGGGGAAGCTGGTCACTTGTGTGCCGGGCTCGTTTAGAGGAGGCACAGCTGCTGATCATAAAGGGAAGTGGATAAGTGTCTTCATCCAACAGCAGCGCTTCAATCGGCTGAGCGCGTCGACACCTTCAGGGATTAGACGAGGCTGGTTACGTCATCCATCCATCAATCATCTTTTACCCGCTTCTTCCATTTTTGGGTCACGGGGGTCACCAGTGTCCATGTCCAGCAATCACAGTGCGAGGGGCGGAGTACACCCTGGACAGGTCGCAAGTCCATCACAGGGCCACATAGAGACAAACAAGACAAATTCACTCTCACCTGGGACAATTTAGAGTCACCAATCAGCCCAACATGCATGTTTTTGGTCTGTGGGAGGAAACCGGAGTACTCTGAGGAAACCCACGCATGCACGGAGCAAACATGCAAACTCCACCCAGAAAGGCCCCCGGACCGGGATTTGAACCGGCCACGTTTTTTTGCCACGTAATCAACCCGTCCAAATGCAGTGAAGCCACCAAGATCCCAGAGTTGTGTGGTTTTGACTTTGTGCTGCTGAAGTTCTGTCATCCAGCACATGGACTTCCTCATCAGAGGAGCTTTCCCAAAGCTCCGCTGCCGTTCTAGGAAGATAAACTCACGTGCAAATCATTCTCAGTTTGTTGGTGGAATCCGTATTGAACTCGTTTTGCTCACGTGCACGATGGTATAAATAGATGTGAATGTTTCGGGATTGGACTCAAAACTGCATTGAAGGTTCTGTAAAGTAAAAAACGAGCTCCTCTGTTTGTTGTTGGTCTCACCTGTTTGATAAAGATGTTCCTTTCAATCATTTAATGGCGTTTGACACCGTGGACCACCGTCACCTGACCAACCTCAGACAAAAGCTTGGCTTTAATACGAACGTGTTAGTTGGTTTAACAGCTACTTAACTAAACACATTCAGTTTGTTTGATTTGGCTCCGTTTTGTCAGATGGGGTCACACTGAACAAAGGGGTTCCACAAGGGTCTATTCCAGGGCCCTTGCTCTTTTTACTCTAGATTAATCAAATCTTTGATCAGATTAAATTCTCCTCTTTCCACATGTATGCAGACGATACAATTCTATACTCGTCAGTGCCCTCTCTAGATGCAGTACACTCAAATCAGATGATTTCATGATTCAAAATTAGCCCCGAATGCTAGCAAAGCCGAAGTTATGTTGTTTTCCCATAATTCTGTGGTGACATCATAGAACTTGTAGACGCATAAAAATGTATTGGTATTTGGCTTAATTTTAAACATTACATTACATATCTAATAAATAGTTAAAATTTACTCAAAGTTTTTTGTATAGACTGAAATCGTGTTTTTCCATTTCTTCCCGTAAGTGGCTTGTAACAAGTTTGATTGTATCACAGCTGGATTATGGAGACACAATCTATAGATTTGCCTCCTCCACTACCTTAACTGAACTGGAGCCCATTACCTGCTCTGAGGTTTAGATTTAGACTCCTACACCATTTTAGGAAAATGACCATCAAATATCTACTCCAAGTTCATTTCACTACGCAACACACAGTCTCAGGACCAGGCTGCGGTTTAAGGTACCTGTAGTCTTTGTGCACACAGAGTCGGCAAAGATGAATTTGTCCTCCTGTTCAGGCCCGTGGTCTTTTTCTGGTAATTATTCTTATAGCTCTTTTCGGTAATAAAAAAACAGGTTCCATAAATGTTTTACATGCTTTGCCCCAGATATCAATACAATGAATTATATGAGGAACAATAATTGTGTTGTACAACAAGTACATAGCTTTATCATTTAATAGGTTCCTGACTTTGTACAGAACGGAAATAGATCTCGCTATCTTTGTCCTAACAGAATTTATGTGATGTTTCCACGTCAGTTTGTCGTCAATAATGACACACAGAAATTTCACTCACACGACAGATCTCAACACCATCAATCATAAAAGGAATATCAACAGTTTGTTTTTTATTACCAAATATATATTTAGTTTTATCTAAATTAAATGACTATTTATTTAGATTAAACCAATTTTGTATTTTTAGTAATTCTATCTTCATAAACTCAAAGATCTGTGTAATATGACCAAAACTAAAAAATGTTGTATCATCAGCAAAAAGGATACATTTGAGAAGTACTGACACCAAGTCGTTAACATACAGAATAAATAACTTAGGTCCAATGATAGAGCCCTGAGGGACTCCACAAGTAATATTACAGAGGTTGGATCTTGCATCATTTATTTGTACAAATTGTTTACTGTAGCTGAGATAGTTACGCACTGCAATGTTATAATAATAATAGTAACTGCAATGTTATAATAATAATCATCATTTTATTTAAAAGCGCCTTTCAGGACACCCAAGGACACTTAACAAACCAATACAGTTCAAACATTATCAGTGACAAATTGAAATATAAAATACATAAAGATTATAAAATACAAAATAATAAAAATACATTTAGTAGATAGAGTTAATGATAAGCTACCGTTAATGATAGCTACCGTAGTCTAAAGAGATGTGTTTTCAGAGCAGTCTTGAACAGAGAAAGGGAGGTGGTGTTTCGAAGGTCTGGCGGTAGAGCGTTCCAGAGGTGAGGGGCAGAGCAGGTGAAGGCCCTGCTCCCCATGGTGGAGAGGCGGGCAGAGGGTACATGGAGATGTAGCGAAGAGGAGGATCTGAGAGAGCGTGATGGGATGGAGATTTGTAGGAGGTCAGATAGATAAGGAGGGGCAAGGTTGTGGATAGATTTGAACGTGAGGAGTAGAATTTTGAAGATGATGCGTGATTTAACCGGGAGCCAGTGGAGCTGCTGCTCAACGTTGGTCCTCTCATACCATATTTACTCAATTTGTCGATGACAAAATGATTACTGTTACAGTTATAAAGGCGGTCGCTGTAAATGTCAAGGCTTGTTTGCACCGTGCACATCGGCCAGAACGTGCTTAAAAAATAGATTAATAATCTCAATGAATTTCTTTCCTGGTAAAATAAAGGTTTAAATAAAATGAAATAAAATTCTTCTTCATGTCCAGAACATGTCCAGCATGTGATGTGAACATTAAAATATAAATGTTCAAGACACAGATACAATCTCCAAACATCTTTTTTATTTTCCATAAGAATCCTCCAAACAGACTGGCTCCACCATCTGATTTATTTATTTATTTATTTATTAAAGCAGTAAAGTTAAGCTGATCTGCAGATTTATGGTTTAAAGTGGAATTAGAAATAAAACGTTACATAACTGTTGGTGCGTCTAATCTTTGTCTCTGAGCTGTGAAGCCAAACGGCGGCGCCCGTATCTGTAACACGGTAGAGACTGTTCCTCTCGTTTCGTCGTTTAGACTTCTTTAGTCTGAGGTGGTGCAAGAGCAAGTGGAGCACATATTTTCATTTTCCTATACCGTATTATTTGGCGTATAAGTCACAGTTTTTTGCATAGATTTGTCAGTCCTACGACTTATACGCCGAAGCAACTTGCACACATTTTTTTTCCATAATCACAACGCAATTTTTGACAGATGCTTTAAATTTCGAAGAAATGAAAGTGAGTCCTCCTGTGCACGCTCGCTTCACTCAGCTGGTGCAGGTCGAGGAACGCTGGAAAGCTAGCGGCTTCGGCCACGATGGATGGATGGATGGATGGATGGATGGATGCCGCCGTGCTGCTCAGGCGAAATGAAGCTGTTTTGACCATTAAATAAACGCATAATAAGCGTGATGGGTCAGCGGTGATGCATAATAAATGCAACTTATACACCGGAAAATACGGTAAATTTGTTAAAAAGTTATGAACGCTCCTCGCTGAGATTCTGAAACAATTTACTTCCTTTGGTTCATGAAGTTCACGAGTCAGATTGAGATGAAGCCTGATGAACCACTGTGGATTACAGTGTGTGTGTGTGTGTGTGTTTGTGTGCGTGTGTGTGAGATCATCTGGTGTTATATAACGACTGTCAGGTCCAGTTTTTCACGAGCAGCAACAAAGTAAATGCAGAAAACATTTTCCTCAGCTGAATCAAATTTAATGTCAAAATATTGAAGATTATTCTGAAAGATTAAAAAAGAAAAAGCTTTTTCATGAAACCTTCTGCTCTGACCCCTCTGGTCCCTTCATCCCTCACCTCAAAAGCAGATGTTGTCATTCCACATGCACAGACCTCATGCACTGAGGTGTGTGTGTATTTTTTAACAGGCAGCATCATGATTCTGCTTTCTGTGTGTCTGCAGGAACATGTTGGAGAGACCTGCAGAAGTCTTTTTGTTTCCCGACAGTTCAAATGTTACACGTGCACATTCGGTGCAGTGATCTTCTCATGGTGGTAACTTTCAGCAGAACCTGCTGATGTTTCATTGTTTGTTTGTTTTGATCATAAAGCAGAAGTTCGACTTGCATGATGCACCTACTGGATCTGACCCAACATGTGAAGCAGCTCACTGCACAAGTTTCTCCCCGTAAAGTCAGAACCATCAAACAGTTATGTTACTTTTCTAAATAAATAAACTGACAAATCTCAGGAAGAGGAACTGCAGGGTCTGAGTCCCACTGACCCAAATATGGGACAGTTTTGACTCTTTGCCATTTCTGTTTGATGCAGCTGCCAGACAGCGAGTCCAACACCACTTAACAACAAACAAACAAACAAACAAACAAACAAACAAACAAACAAACAAACAAACAAACAAAACAAGCATAAAACTAAAAATATTTGGATTTTCTGTAAATGCTGAGAAATCACCAAGACTTTCAGCTGATGTTTCAGCTGATGTTTAAACTGATGTTTCAGCTGATGTTCAAGCTGATGTTTCAGCTGATGTTCAAGCTGTTCAAGCTAATGTTTCAGCTGATGTTTCAGCTGATGACGTTACGTTACAAAAGATGTTTCAGCTGATGACGTTACGTTACAAAAGATGTTTCAGCTGATGTTTCAGCTGATGTTACGTTACAACTGATGTTTCAGCTGATGTTACGTTACAACTGATGTTTCAGCTGATGTTCAAGCTGATTGTAGTGTAGTAACGTTAATGTGTTATCGCGAGATCAGATGAACGAGAGGGAGATTAAAGAAAAGACAGACATGTTGGCTGGAGTGACTTGGAGCACGTGTTAATAAATAAGTATAAAGCAAACTAAAGGACTGCTTATTTAAACAACACAACATTTTGGCGACGAGGAGAACGTTTGTCAAGAACCCAGAGGCAAAGAAGGACTTCTGAGACAGAACCATGTCAGATAACGATCAGCAAGCTGCTGCCGGAGCTGCACCTGCACCGAGTCATGCTCAACTGGCCCCGCCGCTCCCGCTGAACCTCGGAGCATCTGACTTATTCACGGAGTATAAACTGTGGAAGGACTCTTACAGCTTCTTTGAAGTTGCAAGTGGAACAATTCATGCACAAGATTTGGTGAGGAGAGCCACTCTACTGCATTGTATTGGAGCGCCGACACAGAGGATTTTCGCCAATTTACCTGGAGAAAAAGGTACACATGCTCAGGCTGTTGCCGCGCTAGACGCATATTTTACTCCGCGAAGAAATATAGTCCTAGAGAGACACAAGTTCAGACAGAGAGCTCAGTGCCCTGAAGAGACAGTGGATGCTTTTGTGAATGCACTAAGAGAACTGTCAAAATCATGTGACTTTGGCACGCTGGAGAACGACATGATACGTGATCAGATTGTGGAGAAATGTGTCATGAAAAAGCTTCGTGATAAACTGTTGCAGGAAGACGGGCTAAGTTTAGACAAAGCATTGTCTACAGCTAGAGCCTTTGAAGCAGCACATGCAGAAGCTAAATTTTTCACGGAGGGAGCTGGTCACAGAGTGAAGGAAAACCAAGTTCATTTCACAAAGAAGTGCGCAGCTGGAGACCGTAAAACAGGAAGAAGAAGTGAACGGAGCCAAGAGAAAGCCAACAGCGACACCTGTTGTTACAGATGTGGAAAGGACACACACACTTCAGAAGAATGTGGAGCAAAGACAGCAACGTGCCTCTTTTGTCAGAAAACAGGACATTATGCACGCATGTGTTTCAAGAAGAAAAATAAAATACAAACAGAAAAGGGCAGTGATAAATTTACAGAAAAAAAGAAAAAGATGAAACCAGTGAGAGCAGTAATACAGGATACTGCAGATTCAGAATCAGATTCTGATGAATTTGTCCATGCTGTTGATCCTGAAGGTACTGAAACAATCAAAGTAAATGGACAATGGTTGAAAATGGTCATAGATACAGGAAGTGGAAAAAACTTCATAGGAGAGGATTTATATAAAAGAACACTTTCTGCTAAAAATAAACTAAAATCAACGAAGAAGAGGTTTTATGCTTATGCACAGACTACTCCACTTAAATGTGTGGGTTATTTTGAAGCAGAAATGAGGTGGAAAAACAATGTTATTACAGATAACATCTATGTGATAGAAGGGAATGTAGAAGCACTGCTAGGCAGAAAAACAAGCTTTGCATTAAATATACTGAACACAGGAGAAAAAGTAAACACAGTAGAGCAAATAGACAGGTTTGACAAGCTTGTTAAAGAGTACCCAGTACTATTTAAAGGACTTGGACAAATTAAAGGTTACAGCCATAAGGTTACAGTCGATGAAAAAGTCCCGCCTGTAGCTCAAGGTTTAAGGAGAGTCCCTTATCCCATGTTAGAAGCTGTGAACCAGGAGCTAGATAAGATGCTAGAACAAGATATTATAGAGGAGGTAAATGAAGGATCAGAATGGGTTTCTAATATCCTTATTGTACCCAAGAAAGACACAAAAGAAGTGAGGCTATGCGTAGACCTTAGGGAGGTGAATAGAGCAGTGATCAGAGAAAGACACCCAGTACCAACAGTAGACAGCATCTTACAGGCAGTGCAGGGAGCAAAAGTGTTTGCTAAGCTAGATGCACGGAAAGGATTTTGGCAATGTGATTTAGCCACAGAGTCCAGACACCTGACGACATTCATCACACATAGAGGGTGCTACCGCTTCAGAAAAGTCCCTTTTGGATTATCAAGTGCACCAGAAGCCTACCAGAAGGCTATGGACTCTATGTTATGTGGAATGCCTGGTACCGTTTGCTACATGGATGATGTAGTAATCTTCGGAGAGGATGAAGAACAACTTGAACAGAGACTGAAAAAAGTATTTCAGAGATTTGTAGACAGAGGTCTAACACTCAACAAAGACAAGTGTATTTTTGGGTTACAAGAAATTGAGATACTTGGACATGTGATCACCAACACAGGAATTAAACCAGACCCAAGAAAGGTTGAAGCCATCTACAAAGCACCAAGACCCGAAAATGTTCAACAACTTCGCTCATTCCTAGGTACTTGTGGATTTCTGATGAAATTCATACCAAACTATGCAAACTTATCAGAACCACTAAGGAAGCTGACTAGAAAAGAACAAGCGTGGGAGTGGACAAGTGAAACAGAAAGATCATTCCAAGCAATGAAAGAAGCATTGGTGAGTGAGCCATGCCTGGCCTACTTTAAATTAGATGTACCCACAGTAGTTATTACTGATGCTAGTCCAGTAGGATTAGGTGCAGTTTTACTACAGACCCAATCAGATGGACAGAACAAACCAGTAGCCTATGCAAGCCGTTCATTGACCCCAACAGAACGTCGTTATTCTCAGATAGAACGTGAGGCTTTAGGATGTGTATGGGCTGTGGAACATTTTAGAACATACTTGTGGGGGGCCAAGTTTACTCTGCAAACTGACCATAAACCCCTCATATACATGTTCAACCCAGAGAAGGCTACACTGTCACCACCACGAATACAGAGACTCGGTTTGAGACTACAACCATATGATTATAAAATAGAACACATTGTCGGAAAGTCCAACGTAGCTGATTCACTTTCACGACTTCCTTTACCAGAGACAGAGAACAATGAGTATGTGGAAACATATGTGGACAGAGTACTGACAGTAACGATGCATGAAGTGCAAGCCATGAACCTTGAGGACATCAAACAGAAAATGACAGAGGACAACACAATGAAACAACTGAAGATGATTGTGGAAACAGGAAAATGGCCGAACCCAGTTCCATCTGAGTTGCAGCCTTACAACAGATGTGCTGGAGAGTTCAGCATATATAACGGACTTGTGCTGAGAGGACACAGGATAGTGCTACCAAGAGCGATGGTGAAACAAGCACTGGAAATTGGACACGAAACTCACCAAGGAGTGGTTCGTACAAAACAATATCTGAGGAGCAAATTTTACTGGCCTAACATGGACTTGGATGTAGAGAGACTGATCAGAAACTGCTCCGCTTGTGTGCTCAATCAACCGCTTCATGAAGATCAACCCCTTCAACCACTAGAGTTACCACCAAGACCATGGACAAAGATAGGAATTGATCTGGTAGGTCCTATCCAAAACCAATATGTGTTAACTGTGATAGACTATTACACTTCCTTCCCGGAAGCTGTAGTTGTTCCAGACATTTCCTCAGCTACTGTCATTTCAGAACTGACCAAAATATTCGCAAGATTTGGTTATCCCCTAGAGGCTGTTACTGATAATGGTAGACAGTTTGTGGGACAGTTATTTGAACTATTTCTCAAGTCATGTGGAATAAAACACATCAGAGCATCACCTTATTATCCAAAGAGCAATGGAAAAATTGAGAGGTTTCACAGATACTTGAAGAAAGCCTTCAGAACAACTGAATGCACAAGAAAAAAATGGCAGGAAGAACTTCCAAAAATCTTAATGGCATACCGATCAACACCACACAGAGCGTCAGGAGAAACACCAGCTATGCTCATGTTTGGAAGAGAGATCCGCACAAAGTGTCCCAACATGGAGGTGGAATGTGGATTTCCAAATGGCACAGAGAAAACAATAAACATCAGAAACCATCACGATGAATACAAAACCAAAATGAAAGAGTATGCTGATAAAACCAACAGAGCAAAAGACCACAACTTTAAGGTTGGTGATGTAGTTTACATTGCTAGTATGGAGAGTGGAAAGCTGGACACCACATTCAAAGACATTCGATATGTGATATTGAGAAATACCGCTGATAATGCCTTTGAACTGGTCAACACAGAAGATGGATCAAGAGTGATCAGAAATGTTAAACATCTTCGACACACACCTGTGGTACTTGACTTTGATACTTTTGAAACTCCTTTGGAACACAACACCCAAATCAACGACACAACTGTGGAGGAGCCGATTGCTGAGACCACTTCATCAGATGAGATCCCACCAGAACCCAACCCACCTGTATCTGAGGTCATCACTACGAGGAAGGGCCGTGTCATCAGAAAGCCCATCAGATACAGAGAGACTTGAAATAAATAAATAAACTAACTAAGAGAAAATAAATGTTACAGTTTAGTAGAATAGAAATTGTTTTGATTTCTATGTTAAAAAAAAAAAAATACTGTACTGTATATATATTTTTGTGTTGCAGATAGGTTTTGTTCTAAACAAGGAGGAAAATGTAGTGTAGTAACGTTAATGTGTTATCGCGAGATCAGATGAACGAGAGGGAGATTAAAGAAAAGACAGACATGTTGGCTGGAGTGACTTGGAGCACGTGTTAATAAATAAGTATAAAGCAAACTAAAGGACTGCTTATTTAAACAACACAACACTGATGTTTCAGCTGATGTTCAAGCTGATGTTTCAGCTGATGTTTCAGATGATGTTTAGCGCCAGATAAACTTTGGTTTTAACGCGCACACGCACAGATGATTCACAAATCAAACTTTAGATGTTGACATGAGACCTCCTCACCTCGAGCACAGCTGGACTCTCCTTGATTGGAAGTGAGCAGAACAAGAACCCAGACAGGAACTTTGCCATGAAGAGCTGAGAACCTGAAGTATTCCTGAAGCGGAGCAGACCTGCTGTGAGGCGTTCACGGACCCCGCGCGCAGCACGTTGTTTCACCTCTGCTCTGGCAGGGCAGATAAAACTCGTCCGGGAGGTGGAGGTTCGGATCCTTCTTCCTCCAGAACCATCTGCTGAGCCGCAGCTCCGACCGCAGCGCGACGAGCGCGTGCACGGCTGCCTGCTGAGGGGGCGGGGCTAACGGGCCGTCAGGTGCTTTCCACAGACAGGTGTTTCTCTAATTAATAGAGGTGGTTTATGGTTTCACTGAGATTGATACTAAATTATATTTTAAAGGTCACGCGTTCTGGTTGTCTTTAAAGTTTAAAACTGTGACAGAGGCAGAACGTGACAAACTGTTCAGTGATTTGTAGACATGCAGGAGAATTTGAACTGGATTTGAAGATGAACCAGTGAAGGGAGGCCAAGACTGGTGTAATGTGCTCTCTTTTGCCTGTACTGGTTAAAAATCGGGCAGCTGCGTTCTGAACCAGTTGTAATCGTGCAATGGTGGCCTGACTGATACCAAACAGGAGGGAATTGCAGTAATCAAGCCTAGATGTAATGAATGTGAGTATTACTGTCTCCAGGTTATTTTTGGATAATATGGGCTTCAGCTTAGACAGTCGCCTCAGCTGGAAAAAACAGGATTTAATGATCATGTTTACATGACTGTTTCATGGAAGGATCCATTATCACTCCCAGATTTGTGACTTTTTGTTTTTCTGACAGGGCTAGAGCAGAAAGGTCGATGCAGTGGTTCGAGGTTGTGTTGTTGAAAGGGAACAACATGACTTCAGACTTCTTTTCATTGAAACTTAAGAAATTTAAAGCCATCCAGTCCCTGATGTCAGCCAGGCAGTCGAGCAGACGTTGAATAGAAATACAGGTAGTCCCCGACTTATACGAGCGCTCTTACTTACGAGGTCCCGGACTTATGAAAATGCATCTCATTAAAAAAAATTTTTTTTTCTTTTTAAATAAATGAACAGCCTAAATGTACAGTACTGTACAGTCACCAAGCACCAGTGTTGGGAACGTTGCTTTAAAAAAGTAATTAATTATAGTTACTAGTTACTTCTTCCAAAAAATAACTGAGTTAGTAACTGAATTACTCCTCTATAAAAGTAATTAGTTACCAGGGAAAGTAACTATTGTTTGTTCGGTTGGTTTAAGTTTAGATATATCTACAAATTTAAAGTAGAATTGCAAAGACCAGTACTTAACACAAAACTTTTAATACTTACTGCACCTCAACAGAACATGACTGGTTGACATACTATACTTCAAGTTTTTTCTTCATTACAAAATACTGTACAGTTTAACAAAATAATATAACAATTGTGTTTTAAGCTCTATGTACACACTGTACTGTTCAAGTGTTTTCTTATAAATAAAAGTAAACAGTTAAAACAAGTGCTTTAACTCTGTAGTGTAAAATAAAATCAAACCCTCACACACACAACTGGTTCTTCAAGTATTTTCTTAAAAACTAAAGAACCATTTTTAACAATATGAAAAAAGGATCCAAGATGGCGGCGCGTGCAAACGCCGCGGCTTCTCTCTCTCCCAACAACACGGTGCTTTCGTCTGTCTTGTCCTGCATGCCGCAATGTGCCGGCACATCTTCGTCATGTTCAAGAACGCAAGTAGCCGTGAGTTCCTGCTTGATGTCGGAAAAACCGCTCATTTGGAAATAAGCAGCGAGCTCGAGGAGCAGCTACGTGCCTGCGGCCTGCTCTGGAAGCCAGCACCGAGCCTCCCTTCATCGCGCCCGCAGTAGAAGCGCCACAAGCGGCGTGACAGGAAACAGAAGCGGGATAAGCGCGGAGGTATTAGAGCTAGGCTAGCAGCTAGCCCACACAAGCCAGCTTTTCCATCCATGGTTTTGGCTAACGTACGCTCCTTGGACAACAAATTGGATTATATACGCCTGCTACGAACGACAAAAGACTGTGAGAGACTGTTGTGTGTTTGTATTCACGGAAACGTGGCTTAACAACAACGTTCCGGACCATGCTATACAGCTCGAGAGGCTAACATGCTACAGAGCGGACCGAACCCTCGAGGGAGGTAAGACACGCGGAGGGGGGCTGTGTGTTTACATCAACAACGCATGGTGTCTGGATGCTTCTGTGGTCTACAAACACTGCTCACCTTTAGTAGAGTTTATGACTATTAAATGCAGACCGTTCTATTTACCGAGGGAATTTACAGCTGTTATGATTGTTGCTGTATATATTCCTCCAAGCTCCAACAGCAAAGTTAGAGGTGAGGCCCTGAATGAACTATATCTACACATCAGTGAGCAGCAAACAGCACACCCTGATGCTTTTCTCATCATGGCTGGTGATTTCAACCAAGTAGATTTAAAGCAGGGGTGCTCATTAGGTAAATCGCGATCTACTGGTAGATCTCTGAGGTAGTACTGGTAGATCGCAGCATGACATAAAAAAAAATTGTCTGTTCAGTGCCCTGAGATTACTTCTTTTGTGAATTGACGCTATATAAACTGAATTGAATTGAATCTTAGAACATCTTTACTCAGCAAACACAACAGTTTAGGTCAAAATACTATAATTTTAAAGCCACAGTACTGTACTATAGTTCATAATTTATTATCTGGCAACCCGACTGACATGAAAACTACAGCATTTGTCATGTAAACCAGCTTAATTTTTGTTTATTACCCCCAATAAACAATGAAAAATCCCTAATGTGTCCACAGGTTCATCCATCCATCCATCTTCTTCCGCTTATCCGGGGTCGGGTCGCGGGGGTAGCAGCTTAAGTAGGGAGGCCCAGACTTCCCTCTCCCCAGCCACTTGGAGCAGCTCCTCCGGTGGAATCCCAAGGCGTTCCCAGGCCAGCCGAGAAACATAGTCCCTCCAGCGCGTCCTGGGTCTTCCTCTGGGTCTCCTCCCGGTGGGACATGCCCGGAACACCTCACCAGGGAGGCGTCCAGGAGGCATCCTAACCAGATGCCCGAGCCACCTCAACTGGCTCCTCTCGATGTGGAGAAGCAGCGGCTCTACTCCGAGTCCCTCCCGGATGACTGAGCTTCTCACCCTATCTCTAAGGGAGAGTCCAGCCACCCTGCGGAGAAAACTCATTTCAGCCGCTTGTATCCGAGATCTTGTTCTTTCGGTCATAACCCAAAGCTCATGACCATAGATGAGGGTGGGAACGTAGATCGATCGGTAAATTGAGAGCTTTGCCTTTTGACTCAGCTCTCTCTTCACCACGACAGACCGGTACAGCGCCCGCTTCACTGCGGACGCTGCACCTATCCGCCTATCGATCTCACGCTCCAGTTTTCCCTCATTCGTGAACAAGATCCCGAGATACTTAAACTCCTCCACTTGGGGCAGGACCTCCTCCCCGACCCGGAGAGGGCATGCTACCCTTTTCCGGCTCAAGACCATGGCCTCGGATTTGGAGGAACTGATCCTCATCCCGGCCGTATCACACTCGGCTGCAAACCGCTCCAGTGAAAGTTGTAAATCACGAACTGATGAAGCCAGTAGGACCACATCATCTGCAAAAAACAGAGAAGCGATTCTAAGGTCACCAAAACAAATCCTCTCAACACCTTGGCTGCGCCTAGAAATTCTGTCCATAAAAGTTATGAACAGAATCGGTGACAAAGGGCTACCTTGACGGAGTCCAACTCCATCCAGGAGCGTGCACGAGGAGGTGGTGGAGTCTGAAGAAGTGTACAAGCAGCAAGATGAGGAGAAACTAAACAGATGTCCCCTGCGTCCAGACCTACAACACCTGGACAGGAGGGTGGACGAGGAGGTGTTGGAGTCATTTTTACAGAGCTGATGAAGTCAAACACCACTTGCTGATATTTTTTAAACTCAATTTTTTTTGATAATCTGTTCATATTAATGTTTCCCCAGAGGTTTTCATTTATTTGATAATATGGGATGGTTTTATTTTAATAAAATGTTTTTTTCAACATTCACCAATTTTGTTTTTACTAAAGTATGAGCTGTGAGTTGTAGATGAACGAATGAAATTAAAACAGATACACAAATATTCTCACAAAGAATAACTCAACACTAACAGATAATATAGTGTACTACTGTAACTTTATTTACACATAACTACAGAAACACTTGGTTCATTGTTATCCTTTTTTTTTCAAACAATATGTTCATTTGAACAGTCAGAAAAAATATTAAATTCATTGATTCATTTTCATCTCAATGCTCTGGCCAGTTGTAGTATTTCTGCATATTTTGATGTCTTGATGCACAAACGTAGCTTTCTGCAGCATCAGTCCTGATGTTCTACAGATCCTGAAGATGTCTCCATCTGTTCTTTAACAATATCAAGGTTTGTTCTCCTCCACCTGGGTACACTCTTCAGGTGAAGACATTTCTGTGGATTGATGATAAAACACACAGACACACACAGTATATATCATATGCAGTATACTGTATATTAAGACAATGGGTCAAACTAATGTCTTCAGACTCCACCACCTCCTCGTGCACGCTCCTGGATGTCCAGGTGTTGTAGGTCTGGACGCAGGGGACATCTGGGTCCATTATGGGCTGAATGCTGCATCCACTTTGTCACTTCCCTCATCAGAACCACAGAAAATCAACAGATTTACATCAAAGAATATTGTTGAGTACTATTCTTTTTGTTGATGCAATCTTACCTGCTGTGATGTGAAAGTCTGGGTTACTAGTGGTTCAACAGGAAGAGCCTCAGGTGATGGACTGGAGACCTGGGGCCTCATGTATCAAAGACTTGCGTGGATTTCTTACTGAAAAGTGACGTACGGTCAAATCCAGAAAAGTGTCTACGCACAAAAAAATCCAGATTTATCAAGCTGTGCGTACACCGGTATCCACGCACATTCCTTTTGTACATCACAATGAACGTGGAACTGAGCGCACGTGAGACACCTCCCCTGACACGCCTACATTTACATATGTTAAACAGATGCAAATTACTTCCTGCATGTGTGAAGGACATGTTTGTTTGATCCCTGCGCGATCAGAAATGATCTCTAGATTCAGGAAAACAATGGATTTAATATAATATGAGTGAGGACAAACATCCTAAGTAAGAATAGTAATAAACTGTGTTCATCACGCAAAGAACGAGTGATTGTGTGCCGGTATTCGTGTGCGCGCACGCTGCTGTCAGGTGCGCCACCGGCTCATTCATTCATTCTGAGTGAAAATATTAACTTTGCGCACGAGTTAATTACCATAATTACTGTAAACACAGAGGAACTTACTTGGATGTTTGCTAGAACATAGATCTTCGTTTATTTAATAGATGATATGAAGAAACGAGTCTCTGCGTCTCAGTGGAGACTTTTCATGACATGACGTGATGTTGGAGTCTCCAAAGCGCGCGCTGCAGCCTTGTGCGCAATCTGTTTGTCTGTGAAGCTTTTACTCCCATACAAGTTATAAATGGTGTACTTTCACGTGTCATTTTGGAGACATCTACAATAAACACAGATAATGACACACCTCCACTGCCGTGTAACACCGGCGAGGGTGCACGCGCGCTCAAAGCGCGACCATAACTCAGCCTTTGGGATCATATGGATGAGACCATTCCATTGGACATGAATCGGCTTTGTGTGGACTGGACTGGCACAGCCCTGATCGACCTGCCAGCTCCCTCTAAGCTCCTGTGGAACCCCAGTTTCTGCACGTGCACGCGTGATGCGCGGCCCCTGTGTTGCGCCAGTGCGCAGCAGTGCCAAACTGAAAAATGATTATTTCTGAAAACGGCTGATAAGCCATATCCTAGATCAGAGAATTATATCTGTTTATAAATAAATGCTCTGCGTGTTACACTATCTATATCCTCCAGTAAGGCTGAATGTATCCGTTCCTGTTACATTTATTTTTTGCACAACTTTGCGCGTCCATGTGGATGTACTTGTTAATCGTGTGTTTGGTGGGAATATTAATCATTTTCACATCATGAACAGTTAATAGTAATAATAATAATAATAATAATAATAATAATAATAATAATAATAATAATAATAATAATAATGAATTCAATTTATAACGCACTTTTCATTAATGAAAATCTCAAAGTGCTACAAAGTGCAACAGAATTAAATGTCGATAAAACAAATAATAAAACAGTTAAAATCAACAACAGTATCAACTCAGATCAAAAGTAGAATCATGAGGAGGAAGAGTATGCTCGGTTAAAAAGAAAGGTCTTCAAGCCGCTCTTAAAGTCAACCACAGATTGTGGGGCTTCAGTTTCTCAGAAGCACCTGTAAGTGTCGCCAAAGGAACAATAACCACAGAAACGTGCGTACGCAAGCAGGGGAGCTGGCGTGGAAATGTACGTGGATGCGCAGATATTCACGTTCATTTCAGTTTTGATACATACGGGGTTTTGCGTGGAAAGTGACGTGCGCAATGTTTTTGTGCGCACGCACGGTTGATACATGAGGCCCCTGGAAACCTGAAAACACAAACAAAATAAAGTAAAAGAATAATATATTTAACAGATAATTTAAAAGGGACTAATTTTTTAAACTATAAATTAATGTTGAATAATTATTAGAAACATTAACTAATATATTACCATTTCAGTGCTGTGAAAACTATTTACATGTAGAATTCCTTCTGACTCTCATATCAGCTGCTGTGTAAGACCTCACAGAGCTGCTCACTTCCTGAAGTGAAAAGTCTCCAAAAACCAGCAGGAGCTGAAAAAAAATTATAACCTGCTGTTTACTGGAAATAACTTTGGCTTCTCTGGAGTCAAACCGCTAAAATATAAAGTTTTAGATGGCTAAATTGGACGGGTCGCGTTATCTTGTCCATTGTAAACAAGGTGCGCATTTGACGCGAGTCTGGAAGTGACGTCATAATCGCGCGACGGGGAAACCCCGTATTTATCGTGTGAAAAAAAAGGCGCTAATTTTAAACTGTTTTTGAGAGGAATTTTCATTCATTTCACATTGTTTTAGCAAAAACGATCAGAGGTCAATCTTAATATATATATATGTTGTGCCATTTTATGGAAAGTTAAAAGATGATGTCAGTGGAGCTTTAAGAGTGTGATCCCCCTATAGTTGGAACACACCCTACGGTCCCCCTTTTTGAATAGGGGAACCACCACCCCAGTCTGCCAATCCAAGGGAACTGCCCCCGATGTCCACGCGATATTGCAGAGTCGCGTAAGCCAACACAACCCTACAACATCCAGAGCCCTAAGGAACTCCGGGCGAATCTCATCCACCCCCGGAGCCTTGCCACCGCGGAGCTTTT
>JBBPBX010065662.1:0-19891 GCA_038048925.1 Garcialebias charrua | reverse complement strand
CTTAGACAGACAAAAGTAATGAAACTGGACACATTGGGAATTGGAGGCGAAAGAAATCCTATTAAAGTCTTTCTTCTTGCCTGAAAAGAAAAACTCTAATATTAAAAACACCTCACACAAACAAGCACATAGTGACATGGACACTCACAAGGGCACTGTAAGATTTCTGATAAGGATCATGGAATAATCAGCCAGCTCCTTCCGGTGAGATCCGTAAAAATTCTCGAGGAATGTCAGGGAATGGCCAAGGTCAACGCTAATGAGAATCCAAGATTCAAAAGTAAATTGATCAAATAGTTAAACATTATCTAAATTCTTGTGCATATAAAAACCAACACAAATTCTGTCCGAATAATCCTTTTTGTTTCAGATAAAAAATGTATCAATCTTTGATTATCATTTTTACTTGATGGTTATACTAGTTAATGTAATTACCCTACTTAACTACTTCTTCATACTAGTTTTATCCCACATGAATGAGGGCATTTGTTCTTTCTGTTGTGTGGAATAAGCTAAGACAAAAGGTGAAACTCTCACTTTACTGCTCTTTCTATATTTTGACCCTCGTCTATGGTCATGAGATAAGGATTATGTACGGTGGCCCCAAGGTGTAAATGAACAACATTTAAAAAAACAGAATTACATTTGGAAAAACACACAAAAAAAAAAAAAAAACACAACAACATTTGAAAAAACTGAATTATATTTGAAAAAATGAATACATTTGAAAAAACTGAATGACATTTGAAAAAACGGAATTACATTAAGCCAAACCGGAAGTGGCCAAAGCGGAAGTAGAAAAAAACAATTTACATTAAGCCAAAGCGGAAGTGGCCCGAATCACATTAGAAAAAAACGGAATTACATTTGGAAAAAAACAACAAAAACACAAAAACATTTGAAAAAACGAAATTACATTAAGACAAACTTTTTCCTTATTTTTTTACTTTATTAACATAAAACCGAACACAGTACACACTACTGCATGCTATCCTTTAGCCTGTATAAACTGTTTTGTTCAAGCTTAAAGAAGACATAACGCTGGAAGAACTCAGAAGAATAGCATGCTAACTACCTCCATGTGTGATTGTACTGTGTTCGGTTTTATGTTGTTTAGGCTAAAGGATAGCATGCTAACCGTGTGTGTGTGTGTGTGTGTACTGTGTTCGGTTTTATGTTGTTAATAAAGTTTTGTTTTTTAAGTTTGTCTTAAACTGGAGCGTGAGATCGATAGGCGGATAGGTGCAGCGTCCGCAGTGAAGCGGGCGCTGTACCGGTCTGTCGTGGTGAAGAGAGAGCTGAGTCAAAAGGCAAAGCTCTCAATTTACCGATCGATCTACGTTCCCACCCTCATCTATGGTCATGAGCTTTGGGTTATGACCGAAAGAACAAGATCTCGGATACAAGCGGCTGAAATGAGTTTTCTCCGCAGGGTGGCTGGACTCTCCCTTAGAGATAGGGTGAGAAGCTCAGTCATCCGGGAGGGACTCGGAGTAGAGCCGCTGCTTCTCCACATCGAGAGGAGCCAGTTGAGGTGGCTCGGGCATCTGGTTAGGATGCCTCCTGGACGCCTCCCTGGTGAGGTGTTCCGGGCATGTCCCACCGGGAGGAGACCCAGAGGAAGACCCAGGATACGCTGGAGGGACTATGTTTCTCGGCTGGCCTGGGAACGCCTTGGGATTCCCCCAGAGGAGCTGCTCCAAGTGGCTGGGGAGAGGGAAGTCTGGGCCTCCCTACTTAGGCTGCTACCCCCGCGACCCGACCCCGGATAAGCGGAAGAAGATGGATGGATGGATGGATGGAAGTTTGTCTTAATGTAAATTTTTTTTTTTTCAAATGTTGTCGTGTTTTTGTTGTTTTTGTTGTGTTTTTCCAAATGTAATTCTGTTTTTTTTTCTTCTAATGTGATTCGGGCCACTTCTGGTTTGGCTTAATGTAATTCCGTTTTTTTAAATGTTATTCTGTTTTTTCAAATGTAATTCCGTTTTTTCAAATGTCATTCTGTTTTTTCAAATGTAATTTCGTTTTTTCAAATGTAGTTCCGTTTTTTCAAATGTTGTGTTTTTGTGGTGTTTTTCTAAATGTAATTCTGTTTTTTTAAATGTTGTTCATTTACACCTTGGGCTACCGTAATTATGACTGAAAGAACAAATACAAGTGTCTGAAAAATGCTTCATTTGTTGGGTGGTCAGGCTCACGTTTAGAAATGGGATAAGGTGATCCATAATTTAAGGGTTTTATAGTGGTACCTCTACTTTAAGAGGTGTCAGCCGAGGTGGTTCAGGTATATGATGCCTCCTGGGGGCTTCTGTTTGAAGGTTTTCTAGGCATGTTGCACCAGAAGAAGACCTGGGGGCAAACAAAAAAAAAACTTGCTAGAGGGATTATGTATCCCCACTTGCCCAGGAAGGTTGGGATCCTCCAGGGGAGCTGGAAAGTATTACTGGGGAGAGGAATGTCTGGTTCCCTTTCAGTCATGTTCTCTCGGTGCAACATATGCTATGGGAATTGCACCCCTGCGCGATTACCTGAAGGAATACAATCACGCCTTTACGGCTAGGGCGTCAGCGTTGTGCCAGAGGCCCCGCCCTCTGGGTATTTAAGCCGCTGATGCCCATCCATCTTTCTCTTTTTTGCCCTTCACCTCGCTTAAACCTGAACTACCTCTCTTCGCGGGACTTCTCTGTTGCTTCATCGCTCAACCAGAGGTTGCTCCCTACACAGAGCGTGCGGAAAATTATTCCTGCGTACTGCTGGAATAGCGAAAGCTAGTCCGGCACATTTTATCTTAACCCCAAAGTTTTTTCTTCTCCTCTCTCCATAGACTGCTTCGTTCGACGGCGCTAACTGCGCCACAACCACTACCCTGCTAACTCGTAGCGGGCTAGCCAGCGAAAGCGAAGCGACGGAGGAGACGTTCAAATTAAAAGAAAAAGGATGCTGGAAGGACTCGCTCGCCTTATCTCGGACATGCCTCCGGAGAAAGGAAAGCGAAAGAAGAGACTTCCAAGGAAAACCAGAAGGACAGCAAGCCCAACATTGCGCGTTTGTCCTAGCGGATGCGGTTTCTCCCTCGCAGCGACGGACACCCATGAGGCCTGTCCCGTCTGCTTGGGAATGTTACACGTAAAAACGGCGTTGGATGCGCCCAACTTTTGCCCACACTGCAGCCAGATGCTGGAGGCGGTGCTGCGACACCGGGTTGACCTCGTTGCCAAGGCCATGGGCGCCCCAGCGGTGCCAGTAGATCCAGACACCACCGAGCCCCTCACTCCCACGCCAGAGCTCGAGAACATGGCTCTGCACGACAGCACACAAGTTGAATGGGGTGACAGCCCTGACGTGCTGGCTCCTATGGTGGACTTAACAGTCGAATTCGACACTCGAGGCATGATGAACGAGGACAAGATCTTGATTTCAGCCTCAGGCAAATTTTACGCGGAGGACGCAGATGTCGAGTACGAGGAACAGGGTGAAGACCTCTCCCAAACCCCGGTACCTGTGCTCCCGGAAACTGTTTTTTCCATCCCTGCTCTGTTTGACCTGTGTCACAGAGCAGCGGACGCGTTGCACATCCCATGGCCAGAGCCTCCGCCTCGTCAACAGGTCACGAGGCTGGCAGGAAACTATTTTTACTCAAAGCAGCAGGCCGCCACGAGGCAAAGGATGCCCGTGTTCCCTGACTTCCTTACAGAACTGACTCGCACCTGGCCTCAGCCCAGAGCTCCCATGCTCTTACCACTCTCGCAGTTCCTCGACGTGGATGGGATGGATGAGGTGGGAATAGCCAACGTGCCTCAAATTGAGGACACACTGGCGTCTCACCTGGCTCCCAAGTCATCCGGGACATAACCAACTCTTCCTAGCAAAGCTTGTCGAGTTTCAGCTTCTCTGCTCGAGAAATGCTACAGAGCTTAGGGACTTACGGCGCGCGCCATGAACACATCCACGTTGATGCAGGCTTACCTGGCTGAAAAACTGCAACAGCTCCAGGTAACGACGGACAAGCAAGCTGCCGCTGACTTGCTGGATGAAGCCCGCAGGGCAACAGACTTCGTGCTCCGCATGATGGGAACAGCCGCTGTTGCTCAAGGCAGAGGCATGGCGGAAGTGGTCATCATGATATGCCATCTGTGGATGACTTTAACTGATCTCCCCAAGGGACAAAAGGTGCCTTTTCTCCACCACTCGATAGAACCGACGGGATTGTTTGGGAAAGCTTTGGATCGAATTCAGACCAAGCTGGACCAGAGGCGCAAACAGGCTGAAGCTCTCCGGGTGGGCATTCCCAGGAGAAGCTTCGCCCCCCCCCAGGGAGTCTGCTGGGGGCAGACCTGCGCAACCTCGACACCGCTCGGCAACGCGTGCCCCACCGCAAAAGCGGCCGGCGTACGAGGACGAGCACCGGCAGAGACCACCGCCGGGCCCACCTCGGACCGAACACGCATGGAGCAAAAACAGGTTTGTCCCCCGCCAGGCGGTCAGACACAGGGCCTCCTCGGCGAACCGGGACACCAGACAAAAGCGTGCCTGATGAACCAGGTTCACGTCTTGACTTTACACGATCACCCGCCCACGCGGTACGGGAAATGATCTCTTCATGTCCAGACTTTATTTGTAGCACGGTACAAAAAGCTGGTAACTCTGTTGCATGCACAAATCATGTTTTTCCTGCTGTGAGTGACATAAAGTCATATATGTCGTTACACATAAGCACGAATAAAGCTAAAAAAACAGCCCCTCTCTGTTTTATTGACTCCAAAAAAAAAAAAAAAAAAAACAACAACAAACACAAATAACTTTAGCAGAACAGGTCCCTCTGGCCTGCCAGCCATCATAAAGGGAAAGGGCCGTCTCCCCCCCTCCCTCACGGCTCATAGGGTGTTACCCTAATCAATGAGCACCGGTAGGGTGCCTCTGCTCAGTCTGTAGTGGACAGGCACAGAGGCGTCTGCAAGCAGGCCCCTCACCCTCATGGAGACAGATAAGGGGGGTCACGTGCTCTAGCCCCCGCTCCATTGTGAACGACAGGGCGGTCAATACATTAACCAAGTAAACATGTGACATGTCTGCGTCTTAGGGATACATGCCGACAGAATCTAACGACGGGGGGCCACGGCAGAAGCCCATAGGCAACCACAAGCTTCACACGTTCACAAAGGCAATTGTGATCAAACTACTGTGTGTGTAAACAAATCAGAACTGAATCAGATTCATCTTCCTGTTATTCAAAGGGAACTGGGCTCTCTATCACCAAACAATTTAAAGTCTGCCAAGCACAAAGAATCATCTCCACCTTCTCACATTACAGCTGTCTCCTTATCATTAATGGGCGACACGCAATGTCCAAGCAATGATCCGGCAGCACGTGACCTTTCTCACCGTACTGATTCAGCTCTGCTCTTAAACAGTATCCCCCCAATGGGTGAAACACAGACCCCGGGCGTGTTATCTGGCTCCAAATCTCTGTTAAGGCCGAGGACAAGTAAACCAGACCCATCCAAGAAACGGATTGGGGTCAGGAGATCTGCTCGTTTACAAAACTTGCAGCTTCTCAGTCCCATGACCCCAAACAAGGAGAGAGAAAAACAGACATTCTGCTCCACTTCTATCTAATAAGGACGACAGGTTGCATCTGCCCTCAATCACTCTGGATCAGAGCAGCCTGGCAGCACATCGGCAAAAAGGCCTTCTCCCTAATTTGGTTGACCCCCAGGGGATCACAGCATCCAGGGCCCTTGAATGGGAACTGGACACACCAACTGCTCTTCTTCAGGGTCAAACTATGTCACCAGAAGGAGCAGTCTCGCTGCTTAGGCTGGGATCTGTTAAAAATGTCAGCTTGTTGGCAGAAAAGAACAAGCTGATGGCATCAGGCCTGCCGGAAAATGTGGTAAAAACCATCCAAAATGCCTGTGCTATGTCAACACAGTCTATCTATGCACAGAAATGGTGTATTTTTGAAGCTTGGTGCACAGAAAGAAATATAATTTCTTACCTGGCTCAGCTCCTGACTTTCCTTCAGGACTTACTGGAAAAAGGTTGTTCGTTCTTGTTATGTATCTTGAGGAAGCTGCCCATGCTGACACCTACAGGTTTTTGTATATGTTGACTGCAGTCTTGTTTTGTTGGTTAATTAGTCTGATTATGATCAGGCTTGTGTGTTCAGCCAGGAGGACCTGAGTGACACGCCTATATAAACCTAAGTTGACTGTACTTGGATGCGGAGTGTTGTGAGCTCAGAGATGGTTGCTTTGTTGCTGAGCTGTTTGGGTACTGTATGGTAATGTGGGGTGTTCTCCGGCCGTCCCTGTCTTGAAGGTTGATCTTCTGTTTAGAAGATTGTTGGTGAGTAGCTGATTGCTCATGTTTGGTCCTGACTGTGCTAGATGCACTTAGAAAGGGTCTGCTCATTTGTGCTCGTGAATTTTGATTGTGCTTTACGCACTTAGGAGTGGTTGCTCATTAATGGCTTTGTTGTGCTTGGTGCACTTGGTGGCTGTAGGCTGCATTGGTGACATTTAGATCCTGCTCAGAAGAGGGAGGCTGACCTGTGTGGTTTGGTTAGCTTTGTTTAACCAAGAGGTTGTGTGGCTGGTCCAAAGGTGACCAGCTGTTTGGAGTCTTTTTGTTTGCCTAATGACAGAGTGAGATCGGTAGTCCAGTTATATCGTTTTTTCTTTATACTCCCAGAGTCCCCCTTTGGTTAGGTAGTCCGTCACCAGACAGGCTTCGACGGCCCTGTTTTTATGGGTTGGCCCTACGCTGGTGACGTTATATTATTTTTGGCTGACTCACTCTGTTCACCATTCGTTTGAACTTTTGTCTGTTTTTGCTTTTTCCTTGACCCTGTGCCAGAAGACGGTGCACTCCGCACCTGGAGGGAGGAGTGCAGGGGTCCATCTTACCCTGTCGGGTAGTTTTTCAATAAAGCTTTTTCATTTACCTTATTCCTTCTTGTGTCCTTTGTCCATTTAATGTGTTCGGCCTGAGCCAGCCGTAACATATTTTGGGCACCTCGTCCGGGATATTGAATCCTTTTTGAGTCCTTGTCAGGATTTTTGAATCCTTTTTGAGTCCTTATCTGGATTATTGAGACGTTGTCTGGATTTTTGAGTCCGTGTTGGGATCTTTGAGTCCTTGTTAGGCTGTTGTGATCCTTGTTGGGTTAATTAATTAAACCTGCTGTTGGTTTGACTCGTAGGCGGGTCCAGTGCTGTGTGTGTGGGTGGTGCGTTCACGTACTGCTGGGACGTTAGTATTTACACAGTTCCTTCTTGTGTTTACTATGGAGGATTTCGATTTACACAGTTTTGTGGAACAACCTACAGTAGAGGTTTTGGCTAATTGTACTAAAGAGCAACTTTTGTGCATAGCGGATTATTATGAACTGACGTTAGATAAACGTTCAAAAAGAGAAACTGTAGAAAACAAGTTAACTGCCGAGTTAATGCAACGCAGTGTTTTTTCTGCCGTGACGTCACCGAAAGACCCAGATTGCTCTCCGTACCATTTTCAGGAACAAGTACGTTTAAAAGAGATTGAACGAGACTTAGTACTTGAGCGACAGAAACGGGAACATGAGAAGGAAATAACGTTACAGAAAATTATGTTAGAACAACGGAGAATGGAGATTGAGGATGAACAACGAAAAATAGAGTTAGAAGCGGAAATACGTCTGAAAGAGCTGGAATGTGGATCTGCTCCGTTTCCTGTTCGAGAATTTGACGTGAGTAGACATGTTTCCTTAGTTCCACCATTCAATGAAAAAGACGTAGATAAGTATTTTATCATGTTTGAAAGAGCAGCAAGTACCTTAAAATGGCCAGAAACTGTTTGGCCCATTTTGTTACAGAGTGTGTTAAAAGGAAAAGCACAGGATGCCTATGCATCTCTTTCTACAATTGATAGTGGTGTCTATGCTAACGTAAAAGAAGCTATACTACGTGCATATGAACTAGTTCCGGAAGCATACCGGTAGAAATTCAGAAAATGGAAGAAAGTAGATAATTAGTCTTATGCTGATTATGTCAGGGAAAAGGAGCTACTTTTTGATCGCTGGTGTACTGCGAGTGCAGTGACTGATTTTAACCAGCTGAAGCAGCGAATGTTGTTGGAAGATTTCAAATTAAACTTACCAGAGAGAGTAACCACGTATTTAAACGAAAATAAAGTGTCTGACATCTCTAAAGCTGCAATCTTAGTGGATGAGTATATGCTGACGCATAAAATACACTTTGAACGCTCAAGCTTTGATAAAACTCGAAGCCCTAGTCATGTTAAGCCCAGTTTTGAGTCCCCTCAACCTTTTAGATATAGAGCTAATGGTAATGGTAAATTCAGAGGGCCTGTTGTTCCTCACAGAGACTGTGATGTAACTGCAGAACGACGTGAAAGTGATGTAAAAGAACCAGTGAGATGTTACTATTGCAAACAGGAAGGGCATGTAACTAGAACCTGTCCTAAGTTACATAGAAAAGAACCAAAGCCTGTAGCTGCAGTTAAAAGACTAGATCAGTCATTTTCCTCTGTGACAGGAACCTGTGAACGAGATGGTTTCAAACCTTTTATAATGGAAGGGTTTATCTCTACATCTCCATCAGGAAAAATGATACCTGTTAAAATACTCAGAGACACAGCCGCTTCACAGTCATTCATTTTGGACAATATTTTACCTAGAGATGAAGTTATTAAGATGGAAGCTGGAGTCCCCATTTGTGGTTTTAACATGCAGGAAGTTAATGTTCCTTTATGTAGGATAGTGGTTCAGTCAGAGTTGTGTTCAGGAGACGCTGTGGTAGG
The DNA here is from genome assembly GCA_038048925.1 of Garcialebias charrua. NCBI lineage: Eukaryota > Metazoa > Chordata > Actinopteri > Cyprinodontiformes > Rivulidae > Garcialebias > Garcialebias charrua. The sequence continues at coordinate 11,089 of JBBPBX010065662.1, read as the reverse complement.
ACTGCGTCCAAACTTTCCTATAGAAGGCATCTCCATGATTATGGGTAACGACTTGGCTGGAGGCCGCGTTTTAGTCACTCCAGAGGTGACTCCTGTCCCAGTGATTTCCCCTCAACTAGATAACTTAGCTCGCACATTTCCTAATGTTTTCACCTCTTGTGCAGTTACTCGTGCAGCTCTTAAACGCCAACAGGAGGAGGAGAAAGCCGAAGAAGTTGAGCTGAGTGACAGTTTTTTCAGTTCTGAGACTGACCAGAGCCCAGTGAGCTCAGAGGAGAACACTTTAGAGGGGGTAAGACTCTCATGGTCCAGGGAACAGTTGATTAATCTTCAGAAGAGCGATGTTAGTTTAACATCATGTTTTTGTGACACAGAAACTGACAGTTCTGACATACTGAGTAATGGTTACTACCGGTACTTTAATGATGGCATTTTGATGCGTAAATTGACTCCATTGACAGCCTCTCCTAATGAAGAGTGGCGTAGTGTAGAACAGATTGTTCTGCCTACTCTGTATCGTCCAGAGGTTTTACGTTTGGTGCACGGCAGTCCCTTAGCTGGTCACCTGGGTATTAGAAAAACATATGACCGTGTGTTACGTCATTTTTTTTGGCCAGGTTTAAAAAAAGATGTCGTACTTCATTGCAACTCATGCCATTTTTGTCAGATAGCTGAAAAACCGAACCAGACTGTCCCACCGGCTCCTCTTTTTCCCATCCTGGCTATTGCTGAGCCTTTTGAGAGAGTCTTAGTGGACTGTGTAGGACCACTCCCCAGAACGAAAGGCTGGAAACAAGTACTTAGTTACTGTGATGTGTGCCTCCACTCGTTTCCCAGAAGTTTTTCCTGTAAGAAAAATAACAATCCCAGTGGTGGTAAAGGTGTTAACCAGGTTTTTCTCATTGTTTGGGTTACCACGGGTGGTGCAGACCGACCAAGGAAGCAATTTTATGTCGAGAGTGTTTTCACAGGTCATGAAACAGTTAAACATCCAGCATACCTGTTCGGCTGCGTACCATCCAGAAAGCCAGGGTGCCCTTGAACGATTCCATCAAACATTAAAAACTATGCTGCGCACATACTGTCTAGAATTCAATAAAGATTGGGATGAGGGAGTGCACCTCCAGATGTTTGCTATACGGGAGGTAGTTCAAGAGAGTTTGGGTTTTAGTCCAGCTGAATTGGTTTTTGCCCACGAAGTTTGTGGTCCCTTAAGACTGTTAAAAGAAAAGTGGGTATGTGAGAAGTCTGACAAGAATTTGCTAGACTATGTAAGTGACTTCCGCTTTAAATTAGTTTGTGCTTGTGAAATAGCTAAAAGCAACCTACAGGCGGCACAGGCTAAAATGAAATCCCTGTTCGACCGAAAAGCTATAGCACGAATGTTTCAACCGGGTGACAAAGTGTTAGCCTTACTTCCTATTCCTGGTAGTAGTTTACAGGCTCGTTATAGTGGACCTTATGTCATTGAGAAAAAGCTAAATGAACGTGACTACTTGGTTTCTACTCCAGATAGGAGGCGTACTTCTCGTCTTTGTCACATTAACATGTTGAAACCATACATTGAGAGGGTTAGTGTGTTAGCTGTTCCCCTCAGTGATGTCCCCAGAGTAGCCGAAGATGTAGAGCCCCAAAAGGAGCTCTCCAGTGCTGAACAGGAGGTGGACAGTTCCACTTCTGCCATTCTTGAAGGCAAGCTCTTAAATTCACATTATCTCCAGAATCTACAGTTGTTGTTCTCCCATCTTGATGATAATAAAAGGGATGAACTAAGACAGTTGATATATATATATATTTTTTTTTTTTTCATTTATAGATGGCCTCCCTTCACACCTTTTAGCCATCCTCTCACTCCAATATATTATATATATTTTTTTTTTTTTTTTTTAAGAGAGAAAGAAAGAAAAGAGAAAGTAAGACAACAAATCAACAATTATCAACCAAAAGAGCACAAGGCAAACACACCCAACCTCCGTCCACAATCCTGCAAAGCACATGACAGAACACAACAATGGAACATACATGCATAAAGACTAATAATATTCATGAGCTTGCAGTAGAATTCTATAAATACACATACCCATATCTACAAATATATATATACAGTAGTATACATACATATACTTTTATATTCATTTATATATATACCCATCTACATATCTACAAATATATATATACAGTAGTATACATACATATACTTTTATATTCATTTATATATACCCATCTACATATCTACAAATATATATATACAGTAGTATACATACATATACTTTTATATTCATTTATATACCCATCTACATATCTGCATATATCTATATATACATCCCTGCATCCATTTGTGTGTGGTTGTGAGCATGCATAAGTGTATAAGGTTCCTCCAATAGAACATTTAGTAGCGACTGTGAAGCATCAGAGATCCGTCCCCCCAAAGCCCGAGGCAGACGAAGGAGCGATCAAAGCCCAAGACCCCAGGAAGGACCCCGAGCCCAGAGTCCCCAGGACTGCCCGAACAGGACGAGCCACTAGCCCACTCCCCAGATCCTACCAAGGGGAAGAACTGGACGAACCCCTACCAGCGACCACATACAATGACCCCCCGGTGTCGCCCGCGACAAATTCACAGGCCCCCGCCGGAGCCCGCTGCACCGACGTAGCCCCAGGGCCGGTCACCGAGGCCCGGGCACCGGGGACGCCCACCCCTCGGGCCCAGACCCGACCGGACCAGAGGGCACGAGCCCCACCAGGCAGCCACCAGGCCGAGCCGACAAACGCCCAAGCGCCCAACCCCAGATAGTGAGGGCCCCAAGCACGCCCGCAGGCAAGGGAACACCTACCAGGGGGGGCCACGTGGCAGGAGCGCGACACTAAGTAGCCTCGGAAGTATCAGAGAGGGGGCAGTCCAAAACCCAGCCTGACACTTAAACATTCATACACAGATATACTCATTCAGACCCACCCTCATCCTCACCCTCAGTCACACAAAGACAAACAATAACGACATGTTCCATTCATAATCCCGATGCACACTCTATACCCCCTAGGTCCAAGACATGTACCTGCTCCCTGCGTGGGGCAGCCCACATCCAAACCCAGGAGGTAGGCCCATTCATTCTGGGGTGGAGAGTAGCAGACATCCAAGATCCGGCCCATCCCGCGCCCTGCCGACAGGACAGGACACCCGAGTCCAAGCAGCCCCAGGGGGAGCGCACTGCCAGCCCCGCCCACGGCGAACCCGCAGGCCCCGAACCCCCCCACACCCCAGCACAACCCCTGACAGCCCATCCCCAGAATGTCCGCCAGGCAACCAGGGGGGGGTAAGAGAAAAATAAATAAATAATATATATATATATATATATATAATACATAAATAAATAAAATTGAAATTAACAAATCAAGACCCCGACACACACACCCCCGTCCCCAAATGTACTGTTGGTGAGTGTTGTTCTAAAGTGTAATTAAAAGGGAAAGAGAAGGAGCAAAGGCTGGCATTATACCAGTTTCCCCTCCACTCCAACTCTAACCCAGGCCCTTATTGTCTAAATGCATAATGTTGAGTGAGCACAGGAATGGGGGCGAGAGTGATGTCATCCCGCCACCCATAACCATGTGCTCACTCCTTCCCTATATGTGACTTTTATGAAGATGTTTATGAATGAATGTCTAAAGTGTATATAAAATTGAGTCCCAGGTGCTCTGTACAACAGAGATGTAGAACCATTGCAGCACACCCGAGACTCAAATTCCCTACATGTATTAATTTAAGATGAAGAGGGCGGAGGTGCGTGGTGAGGGATGGGGAGAAAATATCTGCAGGAACAATGCTCCCACAGCGAGTCAGCTCCCCCGCTGACCCTGCGTACCCCCCCCCAGTTCGCCAAGGTCCACCCAAGGAGCGAGGTAGTGGAAACACCTCTCCGACCGCCAGGCCATTGAGCCAAGACCAGAGAGGGACACGGCCCCGAGGGCCGCCAAAGCAGAACCAACAGCCCACACCCACCAGGGCCGCCACGACCCCTGCGAACCGCAGTCAGCCCACAAGGACGACACTACCAAGAGCGCCCGCCCAACCGCCGACAGAGCCAGGAAGCACTGAGAACAGGCCCCAACCAGGGCCCGCTCACCGGCCAAGCATAGTCCAAGACCATCATCAAGGACATCCACTTGGTCCCCACCCCAGAAGAAATACTACACCCACCCTTCATATTAATAGCTTTCAGAACATATAACACATTAGACACCCAGGCTGGGTTTGCCCGCCCCCTCCCATTGGCCACCAGTCACACCCCCAGACACCCAACCCCCCAGCACATGAACCCCCAACCCACCAGCGAGCCGAGGGCCCCCGGCAAGACAGTTGATATTTTCTAATGCCTGTTTATTCTCTGATGTCCCTTCTAGGACCGATAACTTAAAACACGATATCGATGTGGGTGAAACGAAACCCATTAAACAACACACTTATAGAGTGAATCCGGACAAACGCTTACGTATGAATAAACAGGTGCAGTACATGCTGAACAATGGCTTGGCCATACCTAGCACTAGTGCATGGAGTTCACCTTGCCTGTTGATAGTGAAAAACGGGGTGATGATCGATTCTGCACTGATTTTAGAAAAGTAAATGCTATAACCAAACCAGATTGTTATCCTCTCCCTAGAATCGAGGATTGTGTCGACCATGTGGGCGCTGCACGCTTTTTAACCACTCTGGACCTATTAAAAGGTTATTGGCAGGTGCCATTGACTGAACGAGGTCAGGAGGTCTCTGCTTTTGTTACCCCTGATAGTTTTCTCGAGTACACAGTCATGGCTTTTGGCATACGTAACGCTCCTGCTACCTTCCAAAGACTAATGAACATAGTCCTATCCGAGTTACCCTTTTGTGAAGCATATCTAGATGATGTGGTGGTGTTCTCAGATACTTGGGAAGATCACTTAAAACACCTACAAACTGTTTTTACACGTCTGACAGAAGCTAATTTGATAGTTAACCTGGCTAAATGTCAGTTTGGGCACGGAACTGTGACCTATTTAGGTAAACGTGTTGGAAGTGGTCAGGTACGTCCAGTTGAGGCAAAAGTGGAAGCAATATTTTCTGTCCCGATTCCTTCCACCCGTACGGAGCTGCGACGTTATCTAGCCATGGTGGGGTACTACAGAGGGTTCTGTGAGAACTTCTCCGCTGTAGCTGCTCCTCTAACGGACCTTCTCAGCCCTAAAACGCCTTTTATCTGGTCTGAGAGATGCCAAGAAGCGTTTGTTTAAACAAACAAAAACGTTGTTGACTAAGGCTCCTGTGCTAGCTGCACCAAAATTCGATGTCCCTTTTAAACTAGCTGTAGATGCTTGTGACTCCGGAATAGGAGCTGTTCTCATTCAGGAAGGAACAGACGGAGTGGAACACCCAGTTTCCTACTATTCCCGGAAGTTGAACAAACACCAAAAAGGGTACTCGACTATAGAAAAGGAAGCCTTGGCTTTGATCTTGGCACTAGAGCATTTTGAAGTGTACATTGGAGGATCTGGTGATCCCATTATTGTATACACTGACCACAACCCCCTTACCTTTTTGCATCGAATGTGTAATAAAAATTGACGCTTAATGAGCTGGTCTTTGCGACTGCAGCCTTTTAACCTCTCCATATTACACATTTGAGGTAAGGACAACATTATAGCCGATGCCCTCTCTCGGTTTTGAATACCCTACCCATCTTGTCTTTTTGTATAGTGTTATGTAGCAGGTGTCCCCACAAGACTACATTTTCCCCCATACAAAACACTGGTGGTGGAGGTGTTATGTATCCTGAGGAAGCTGCCCATGCTGACACCTACAGGTTTTTGTATATGTTGACTGCAGTCTTGTTTTGTTGGTTAATTAGTCTGATTATGATCAGGCTTGTGTGTTCAGCCAGGAGGACCTGAGTGACACGCCTATATAAACCTCAAGTTGACTGTACTTGGATGCGGAGTGTTGTGAGCTCAGAGGTGGTTGCTTTGTTGCTGAGCTGTTTGGGTACTGTATGGTACTGTGGGGTGTTCTCCGCCCGCCCCTGTCTTGAAGGTTGATCTTCTGTTTAGAAGATTGTTGGTGAGTAGCTGATTGCTCATGTTTGGTCCTGACTGTGCTAGATGCACTTAGAAAGGGTCTGCTCATTTGTGCTCGTGAATTTTGACTGTGCTTGATGCACTTAGGAGTGGTTGCTCATTAATGGCTTTGTTGTGCTTGGTGCACTTGGTGGCTGTAGGCTGCATTGGTGACATTTAGATCCTGCTCAGAAGAGGGAGGCTGACCTGTGTAGTTTGGTTAGCTTTGTTTAACCAGGAGGTTGTGTGGCTGGTCCAGAGGTGACCAGCTGTTTGGAGTCTTTTTGTTTGCCTAATGACAGAGTGAGATCGGTAGTCCAGTTATATCGTTTTTTCTTTATACTCCTAGAGTCCCCCTTTGGTTAGGTAGTCCATCACCAGACAGGCTTCGACGGCCCTGTTTTTATGGGTTGGCCCTGCGCTGGTGACGTTATATTATTTTTGGCTGACTCACTCTGTCCACCATTCGTTTGAACTTTTGTCTGTTTTTGCTTTTTCCTTGACCCTGTGCCAGAAGACGGTGCACTCCGCACCTGGAGGGAGGAGTGCAGGGGTCCATCTTACCCTGTCGGGCAGTTTTTCAATAAATCTTTTTCATTTACCTTATTCCTTGTGTCCTTTGTCCATTTAATGTGTTCGGCCTGAGCCAGCCGTAACATTTCTCAACGATTAAAGTTTTCCTATCAGCAATTTCAGGCTGTCATGAAGGCTGGGGATACAGGACACCTGGTACGTATCCAATCATAATAAGATTTATGAAGGGTGTGCTAAGAATGAAACCACCCAACAGGATCCTGACCCCTTGTTGGGATCTTAGCCTGGTCTTGGGGGCTCTCTGTGATCATCCATTCGAGCCACTGAGCGAGGTTAAGATAGATTTATTATCTTATAAAACTGCTCTACTCTTGGCCCTTTGCTCAGCGAAACGCGTGGGTGACCTCCATGCATTGTCTGTACATCCAATGTGTACCAGATTCGCCCCTGACGGGTCAAAGGTCACCCTAAGGCCTAATCCCGCATATATCTCCAAGGTCTTGACTTTAAACCATAGGAGTCTGGACTTTGATCTCTCCTCCTTCCCACCTGCTCCTGTCCTCACTTAGGAACAGGAAAAGCTGAAGGCTCTCTGCCCCGTGAGAGCTTTACGCACTTACATACAGAGAACAGCCGAATGGAGAAAAACAAATCAACTGTTCATGTGCTTTGCAGCACCTGCTACCGGAAAGGCCCTATCAAAAGAACGCCTCTCACATTGGGTGACTGAGGCCATTTAAAGGGCGTACAGTAGCAAAGGTCAACAGGTGCCCTCTGGAGTGCACGCTCACTCTACTTGGGGCTTGGCCCCTTCGTGGTCACTGTTCAAGGGTGTACCAGTTGCAGACATTTGTGCTGCTGCGAACTGTAGCTCAATAAACACTTTTGCAAAGCATTACAGTTTGGATGTTACTGCGTGTGATGTCACTCAGGTTGTTTTTTCTAACACACAGTAGAAAGTATTGAGATGCCTGCTGGTCAAGGGCAGATGTTCACACTAGCATGCATTTTACTGAGCATTTCAAGGGAGTGAATGAATTACGTTCCCATAGCATATGTTGCACCGAGAGAACATAAATGAAAGGGAACTAAAAGTTATGCACCATAACTCAAGTTCCCTGAAGGAAGGGAACGAGGTGCAACATATCTGGCCCTTTTCAATGCTGAAAGCTCAGTGAAGTGCAATTTTGGAGAAAGATGGATGGGCGTCAGCGGCTTAAATACCCAGAGGGTGCGGCCTCTGGCGCAACACTGATGCCCTAGCCGTAAAGGCGTGATTGTACTCCTTCAGGTATTCACGCGGGGGCGCAATTCCCATAGCATATGTTGCACCTCGTTCCCTTCCTTCAGGGAACATGATGTATGGTGCATAACTTTCAGGGTTCTCTCCTGGACCTGTTGCCTCCACATCTTGACACAGTGACTGGATAGTTGGTGAATAGCTGCATGACTAAAATAAGATGGGAAATCCTTAAAATGTATAGATTTTAAACTGTATTGGAGAAGGATTAAAATATATTGTAAATGTGTTTGTAATATTGAACAGTTATGCAAATTAATATTCAAACAAGTGAAGAGAAAACTAAGCTTTTTCCAGTCAAGAAATTGAATTTTCGTACATATTTCAGTGTATTTTGTTCAAACAGGGGCAGCACGGTGTCGCAGTTGGTAGAGCTGCCGCCTCTCAGCGAGCAGGTTGCCCTGGTTCAAATCCCAGCTGGGGGCCCTTGGAGTTTGCATGTTCTCTCCCTGCCTGCCTAGGTTTTCCTCAGGTACTCAAGTTTCCTCCAACAAACCAAAAACATGTGTGTTAGGCTGATTGGTAACTCTAAATTGTCCCTGTGAGTGAGAGAGTGAATGGTTGTTTGTCTCATTTGTTTCGATGTGTCCCTGTGATGGACTTGTGACCTGTCCAGGGTGTACACCACCTCTTGAATAGTGACTGCTGGGTATGGGCACCAGTGACCTCCGCAACCTAAAAAGGAAGAAGCGTGTAAAGATATGGATGGATCTTCAAACAGGAGACAGGACAAAATCGGTGTTCATAATTTTTCTAAAAGGTATACCATATTTTCCGGAGTTTATAAGACGCTTATGACCTATTTACGTCACTTTGGCGTCACATTTATTATGTGTCACCGCTGACCCATCACATTTATTATGCATTTATTTAATGGTCAAAACAGCTTCATTTTGCCTGGGTAGCGTGGTGACATCCATCCATCCATCCATCCAATCATCCATCCATTCATCCATCCATCCATCCATCGCAGCCAGAGCCACTAGCTTTCCAACATTCCTCCACCTGCCCCAGCTGAGTGAAGCGAGCGTGCACAGTAAGAGTCACTGTTGCAATTCTTAGTAATTAAAAAAGTCAGTCAAAAATTGTGTTATGAATATGAAAAAAACTATATAAGTTTCTTTGGCGTATAAGTGCAGGTCTGTCAAATTTATGAAAAAAAACTGTGACTTACACAATTGAAAATATGGTAGTTTTATTATATTAAAGAAGAGCAAAATGAAAAACATTTTTTGAGTGCGTAAAATAGATTTTTCATGTAAAAAAAAATTGATAATGTATATATTAATTATTGTTAAAAGTAAGTAAAATTGTGCCTTACATTTCATTATGTCCCTTCTTTAGTTAATGAAACTATCTGTTTTTATAGTTCAGGGCTGTAGAAATTTGATTTTTTTAAATTCAAATGTGCATGATAACACATGGTTCATACCCATTATAGATTATCCATTAACCTAGTTTGAAATGACCTCTTTACAGAATTCTACAGCCTTTGTAACAAATAGGAAAATATCACTGAGTTTACAATCTGCTGGAGTTCTGTCATAACTGCTGCTTCCTACAGAATGTGAAAGCGGGGGTAAAACCTTCTTACAGTCTGAACAGGAGTTAAAAGCTCCGTCATACAAAATATATCACTTTTATGGATGCATTTGCATTGTCAGAGTGTTGCGGTATCAAATATGTATGACAGTTGAGAAGATAACCTCTAAAATACTTCTATAAGCACTGATGCTGACGTTAATCTGCTTTTAGCATGAATGCAGACCTATGCAGATTTGTTTTTATCACTATTTGCAATCTGTGTCTTTAGTCATCTCACAAGCCAAACCAAAGATAGCGCCACACAATTGTTGAGCTCTAAATCTCTATATCTATGCTGTATCCAATAGCTAAAATGACATTGCATTACCCAGAATGAACTACACCCTTATCTATCTCCACTAAATTCAAACTGGTTTTCAATCTTTACTATAAGTTGCACTTTGTGACTAAAATTGTGCCAGGTCTTTGCTGTGTGACGAAGTGAATACGTACATCTATGTCCTCACAACATAGGTAAAAGTCAGAATGTATTCAAAGACACCAGGGATGGTCACCTTCATGCTCTGTGGGATTATTTTTGCACAACAAAAACACTCAAATGTGTCATTTAGAGAGGAAAAAAAAGCTACGAGGCCAGAGGGGCACATAGGCGCAGCAGGGAGACAACAAAATGATATTTTAAAGTGCAACAGTGATTTAAAAAAGTATTTATGAATAACTGATCAAATGTTTTGTTAGGATTTCATGAGGGCTTTTAGACAAAGGGATTGAGGATTAGGGAAAACAATACATCTGATAGTAATCCCTAATTTATCTTGGTTCAGCAATAATAGTTAATTTATTTTTGACATCCCCCTATTCTACTCTTCAGATTGTGTAACTTTAAACAAAAAACACTTTTTCTGAATGCAACTCAAAAACATTACAATATTCTGTTGCTGTCTTTTTTCTATGGATAGCCTGCAGACTAAAACATAACTCCTTTGTCAAGTTCCCACAAAGCTTCACAACTTTTAGTTTTTTTTTTAAACATTGAATTAAAAAAGATAGCATTAGACAATTTGATAGTTTTCCACATAAATTTGCACATGTTTGCAACAAATTTATCTTTACACTTCAGGCACACAAACTTAATTAAACATTCTGATTTTATTTGCAGATGATGTGATTCTGTTGGCTTCTTTGAACCAAAACATTCAGCATGTCATTTCCAGCCAAGTAGGTGCTGGGATCAAAGTCTGCTCCTATAAATCTTCATTGGAAAAAGGTGAAATACTCTTTCCATGTCGGGGATAAGCCCTTAAAAGTAACCCTGGCACCCCATAACCTCATAACACACGTAGAATATACAGACAAGATACTTAGCAACTTTAAAAGGGTAAAAAAAAAAGTCTGCTGTTCTACAACAGGACAAATGCCACATTTCTTAATTGAATGTTTGAAAAATGGCTGAAGCCTCCTTTCTGAAACACTGACTTGTCTGAAGAGTTGTGTGGTTCCTCAATTGTTAGAAAACACTTTCCGGTCGCCATTTTTAAAAATAGGGACCACCACCTTGGTCTACTGCACAGGCATGGTCTCCACTGATTATTTCGTCACAGTACGTTAAAGCAATTACATCAT
>JBBPBX010065661.1:6506-19891 GCA_038048925.1 Garcialebias charrua | reverse complement strand
GCCTTGGCTTCACTGTGACGAAGGTGGGAGATGAGGAAAGACCGGTGTGTCTGTTATGTCTTAAAATATTAGCAGCGGACAGCATGAAGCCTAATAAATTAAGACGTCACTTAACCACATTACACCCCAATCACGCTGATAAGCAAAGTATTTTCAGCATAAATATTATTATATAAATAATCCAAAGAAGAAAAAAAAAAATCAGTCAGACCAGGTTGGACTCGAACCTGCGTCATCTGCATGAAAGGCAACGGTCTTAACCATTGTCCCATCTGATATATGTAGAAGTCTGCAGGTCTACTCTATTTAAAGGAAACGCTCCTCCTGAATTGTTATCGCATTTTAACTACATAAGTATCACGTTTTTACTACTTAGTATCACGTTTTTACTACATAATTATCACGTTTTTACTACATAGTATCACGTTTTCACTACATAGTATCACGTTTTTACTACTTAGTATCACGTTTTTACTACATAATTATCACGTTTTTACTACATAGTATCACGTTTTTACTACATAGTATCACGTTATTACTACTTAGTATCACGTTTTTACTACATAATTATCACGTTTTTACTACATAATTATCACGTTTTTACTACATAAGCTCCAAAAAAATATTTTCATGGTTGAATGCAATGCCCTTCCGTTGTTACTAAACTTTTCCAATGAATTTTACTCCTCAGATCCAGTGGTAACTGCTGATGAAAGTCACCTACCATCTGCTCTTGGAATTTCTGCTCCACCACCACCACCAATGGATCCTGCACAATGGCCGTCACATCTGTCTGACCAAGTAAGGGCTGACATAGTTAGAAGGGGTCCCATGGAGGTAGACAGAGACTTTGAATTCCCCAAATCCATGTCAAACAGAAGCTTTCATTACCATTATATGTTTAGAACACTTGCAAATGGTGAGAAAATTCGACGGGCTTGGTTATGTTATTCAAAGCAGAATGATGCAGTTTATTGCTTTTGTTGTAAACTGTTTTCAAAAAAGTCCACAAAGTTCATTACAGAAGGGCAGAATGATTGGACCAATATTGGTGCCATTTTGAAGTCTCATGAAACAACTGAGGAGCATGGAAAACAGCTGATAGCATGGAAAGAATTAGAACTAAGACTTAAAACAAAAAAAACAATTGATCAAACAGAGATGGCTCTCTTGCTAGCAGAGCAAAATCGATGGCGAGAAGTGCTTTATCGTTTGATCAGCATCATTCGTTCGCTAGCAGAAAGGAACCTTCCACTTAGAGGATCAGTAGATGCTCTCAACAGTCCACACAGTCTACCTGCAAATGAAAAAACACAATTTGTACCATCAGATGCTCACACAATCATATATTTTTAGTGAGTGTGCTTAGCAGTAAACTATGATACACCATGAAAACAAAAAAGGCGTTCAATACAGGATCAACTGGACTTTATGATACACCATGGTCTTAGAATAAAAGTGTTGTGCAAAAGGTTTATAATTACATACAGCATTTGGTTTTGTGTATCTTTCAATGTCTACAAAGGCAAAGCAAAGTAGGGCCCCCAAAACATATCCTGCTTAGGGCCCCCAAACGTCCAGGTCCGGCCCTGCTGTCAGGGCAGCAAGCTCACTAAATAACTAAGACTGAGGACTAGAGACTAGGAACGGAGGGCAGAAACATGACACCATTAAAAGACAATCCGGAGACAACTGACAAGACAGAGAGAGCTGATTATATACTACATAGGCAGGGCATGACACAGGTGAAGAGAATCTGGCTAATTGGAGCAGGACTGAACATTGAGCAGGGCTGAACAAAACACAAGCTGATGCAAGAACAATAACTAAACTGAGGCAGGTCAAATAATTAAAACATGGAGCAGGACTAAACTAAACACAAGCTGATGCATGAATAATAACTAAACTGAGGCGGGACAAAGAATTAAAACATGGAGCAAGGCGAAATTAAGCTGAGACTGAGAATTAATACTAAGCTGAGACACAAGCAGGGACAACACAGAGACACCAGACAACTAGGGGACAACAATGACAGAGAATTAAATTAAACATGTAAGACTAAACTGAAGCAGGGCAAAATTAAGCTGAGACTGAGAATTAATACTAAGCTGAGACACAAGCAGGGACAACGCAGAGACACCAGACAACTAGGGGACAACAATGACAGAGAATTAAATTAAACATGTAAGACTAAACTGAAGCAGGGCAAAATTAAGCTGAGACTGAGAATTAATACCAAGCTGAGACACAAGCAGGGACAACGCAGAGACACCAGACAACTAGGGGACAACAATGACAATAGCAAGTATGTTGCACCTCGTTCCCTTCCTTCAGGGAACATGAGTTATGGTGCATAACTTTCAGTTTTCCCTCTCCTAAACACTCTCTCATCTCCACGTGCTCTTTTACTCTCTTCACATTTGTCATGCACTTGATGCCCTGATATATCTAAGTTATTGAATAGAGACGTGCTTTGATAGCTGCGGGAGTGCTGTGATATTTTGTCTTTGGATGGGAGTCCAGCATGGTAGCTCTGCTCCATCTGCCACTGCCCTCTGTGTCTCTCTCTTTCATTCTTTATTCTTGACACACACTTGCACACACTCGTTATACCCTGCTGCTGTAGTTTAGGAGATAATAGAAGAGAGAGGTTGTCATATTGCTGTGTGTTCATTTGGGCCAAAGTTAATCTAATTCTATGCAATGGGTTTCATAAATTCACCTTCAAACATATTTACGCCTGTTCAGAAGGGACAATATCATTCCAAGGCATCAACTAATCGCTACAATTTGATCACAGTTCTGCCCGACTGCAGAATTTAACAAGGAAACATAGCAACCAACGCCCCATATTTGTTAACGTCCCATGTTTGTTACTTTGCCCCAACTACATGGTGGTTGATGTTATTTTGGCATGCACAACCCAGTAGATTCAACACTGGATTCTCTTAGTTTGACCTTTTTTTAATAAAGCAAAACCAAAATAGAAAGTACTGTAATTTGCGGTTGACAGTAGTCATTGCTCATCACAGGCTAGACAAATTTATAATTTCTCAGTAACTGTGAAACGTCCAAGCTTTTCTGCCTCTCTCTTTACTCGGACAGGCTCACAATTTTACTTAATCACGTTGGATTTTTTTTTTTTCAAAGCAATACAGTAGTAATATTAGCCTGGTTAAAACCAGACCCTGTCCTTCACTTCGCTTCAGACTAGGGTCTGGGACCTCTCCATTTTAAAACGATTCTTGCTGGAGGCGTTGGCCTCTGCTGAGGAACAAAACCAATGGATATTTTGAACAGGGAAAGCATTCTGCTCCCTCCCCTCAGAGCCACCCCCCGTGCACTGGTGAACTTGACTGACAACTGCTCCGCCTCCTGCAGCTTTTCTCTTGCTGCCGGCTGCCGCGCTGGAAATTCTGTGTTTATATGTTAATAAAACGTTTTAATAAAATACAATAACTCAAATCAAATCAAACTCAAATCAAAGCTCGGAAGATTGGATCTGCTAAGATCATCTTTATGGAAGCAGATGCGCTCCGGAGGAAAGAAGAGGAAACGGTGCTCTCGAGGGAAAAAGCGTGGCTGTCGAGCAGGAATTATGACGAGACTGCGGGCAGACGCTAAAACCGGGAGACCGCCGATGCCGGCTCTTTTTCTGTCCAACGTGCGCTCGCTGGACAACAAGATGGATTTGCTTCGTCTGAGAGTAACAACGTCGGAGGAGATGAGGAGATGCTCGGTGCTTTGTCTCACGGAAACGTGGATTAATGAAGACACTCCTGACTCTGTTTATGAGTTGGATAATAGGCTATTTTTCAGAACGGACCGGTGTATCGAGACTACGGGGAAAACACGAGGCGGAGGCGTCTGCATTTACGTTAACAAAGACTGGTGCACGAACTGTGCCGTTATCAGCAGGATCTGCTCAGCTGCTGTGGAGCTTTTAACAATAAGATGTAGGCCACATTACCTCCCCCGCGACTATTCAGCAATAATAATAAGCGCTGTTTACATAGCACCCGATGCTAATGCCAACGACGCCCAGGGAGAAATTCATGACTTACTCACCTCGCTGCAGTGTAAATATCCTGAGGGGTTTTTCATTGTCTCCGGGGACTTCAATCATGTGGATTTACGTGTCATCCTTCCAACCTTCAATCAGCACGTTTTCACAGCAACACGAGGAAATAAGACGCTAGACCAAGTCTTCACGAATGTGAAGGGGGCGTACACGGCGAAGCCACGCCCACCGCTCGGGGCTTCCGACCATCGCTCCCTGTTATTGGTCCCTAGACAGCTACCCCCACTCAGACGTTCCAAGCCGGAACAAAGAGAGATCACATTGTGGCGCCAAGATAGTTCCCCCATGCTAAGAGACTGCTTTGAAAACACAAACTGGTCTGTCTTCAAAGAGGCAGCTACGAATGGAAGTTCAGTTGACCTGGAACTTTATGCTTCCTCAGTCCTGGGTTACATCAGTACATGTGCTGAAAATGTATCCATAAGAAAGTATGTTAAATTCTACCCCAATCAAAAACCCTGGCTAAATAAGGATGTCCGCACCCTGCTGGCAGCCAGGGACACTGCTTTCAAGTCTAGAGATACTGAGGAGTTGAGAAAGTGCAGGAGAGAACTGGATGATGGCATAAAGAAGGCCAAAGCCGCGTATGCACAGAGGATCGAGGGTCAGTTCATCTCACATGATCCACGGAGCATGTGGCAGGGCATCAAATGCTTAACAGACTACAAGGGCAAAAGCAAACAATGCCCCAGGGACCCATCCCTGCCTGATGCCCTCAATAAGTTTTATGCACGTTTTGAAGATCCAAACAGACCAGCTAGCACCAGACTCACCTCATCACCAGACGAGGAGCACCTCAAAGTGACCGCAGCAGAAGTGAGAGGTAGTCTCAGAAGGATCAACCCTCATAAAGCTACGGGTCCAGACAACATCCCAGGGAAAGTTCTGAAGGAATGTGCGGACCAGCTCTGTGAGGTGCTGGCTGACGTCTTCACCACCTCACTTTCACTGGAGTCAGTTCCCACCTGCCTGAAGACTGCCACCATCATCCCAGTCCCAAAAAGCTCCACAGTGACTGGTCTGAATGACTATAGACCGGTGGCTCTCACCCCGATAGTCGCTAAATGTTTTGAGAAACTGGTCATGTCCCACATCAAGACAACCGTCAACATCAGCGAGGACCCTCATCAATATGCATACCGCGAGAACCGATCAACAGAGGACGCCATCTCCTCTGTGGTCCACACTGCTCTCACCCACCTGGATCAGAAGGACTCATACGTGCGTCTGCTCTTTGTGGACTTCACATCTGCCTTCAACACCATGATCCCCCAAACTCTGATAGACAAACTATCCACACTTGGACTAAGCCCCTCCATCTGTAACTGGGTACTAGACTTCTTAACAAACAGACCACAGTCCGTGAAGATCCACAACTTCTCCTCCTCCACCATCACCCTCAGCACTGGCTCTCCTCAAGGATGTGTGCTGAGCCCTCTTCTGTTCACTCTGCTCACATATGATTGTACAGCCACACATCCAGGCTGTCATATTGTTAAGTTTGCAGATGATACAGCTGTGGTGGGATGCATCACAGATAATGATGAATCCAGCTACAGACAGGAGGTGGAACATCTGGAGAGCTGGTGCAAAGAGAACAACCTTCACATGAATGTGAAGAAGACGAAGGAGATGATTGTGGACTTCAGAAGGAACAAACACACCCACACCCCACTGTATATAGGTGGATCTGCGGTGGAGGTGGTCTCCAGCTACAAGTACCTGGGTGTACACTTGAATGATAACCTCAGCTGGAGCAACAACACCACCAGCCTGATCAAGAAAGGACATCAAAGACTCTACTTCCTCAGACGGCTGAGACGAGCTGGTCTGAGAAGCTCAGTCCTCACCTCGTTCTACAGGTGTGCAGTGGAGAGCGTCCTGTGCTCCAGCATCAACGTGTGGCATGGAGGCTGCACAGTTGCAGAGAGGAAAGCTCTACAGAGAGTGGTGAAGGCTGCACAGAAGTCTGTGGGAGTCAGTCTCCCCACCATCACAGACATTTACACCTCCAGATGCAGAAAAAGAGCCACCTGCATCATGAAAGACCTCACTCACCCAGCACACTCACTCTTTGCACCACTCCCCTCGGGACGGAGGTTGAGGAGCATCAAATGTAGAACCACTAGACTGAGGAACAGCTTCTACCCTGAGGCTGTCAGACTCATGAATAAATAAATAATAAGAATAAACACTGCAAAATGTCACATCATGTTGATACTGATCTGTTTCTTGTTGCTGCGTTCATCTGTGACCATCTGCTCATAATGACTCATGTTCGTGCTGCTGTTTATAATGATGTTTTTCTACTACATTAGGGCTTAGTGTATTACTAGCTGATGTCTCTCTTAGTTAATCCTAGATGTTATTATTGTTTTTCTCTTGCATTTGTTGTTGGATGTAACTGGGACCCTGTGTACATAATCTCGTTTTCAACACATGTACTACATGCGGTGCAAATGACAATAAATTCTCTCTGACTCTGACTCTCTGATAAAACCATGGATCGCTGGTCCAGCTCACCAGAAGACCAGAAAATCTGATGGGACTCGGGCAGCAACGTAAAACCCGAGTTTAATTCTCGTGACAACCTCAGCCATTTCCTTGTTCATTTCAGCGGAGGGAGAGAAGGAGGAGGGAGCGAGCGATCACTTGACTTTTGGCCCAAAAAACAAAAGAAAACTCCAGATAAGGGATTAAGAAGGGGAAATTAATAAATTTGTGTCACATATAAAACAGTTCTGCATCGCTTTGCATCGCTTTGAATGAGAACATGCCGGTGCTCGCTGACTGCGCGCTGGCAGAGCCCTTTTATAGGGCTCTGCGCGCTGGGACAGGTGGGGGCGTGGGTTAGGGTCCAAAACTCCGTCCCTTCTGTTCTCTGATTGGTCCGAACAAAAATCTACCGGAGAAATGGTTGTTAATGAGAGAAGTCCCAGACTGTGCAGTGAAGGGAAATGAGAATTGAGCGGAGCTGTGCAGGAAGGCGAGGGCCAGGCTATAGTAATATATCTTCTAAATCTAAACTTTAAGATCGNAAACCAGGTAAGTCTTTGCGAGATCATCTTAAAATTATATTTTCATTGTCATAATCCAACTGTGAAGGTCAGAGGATAATGTCTCCTCTGTTGGACATTTTCTGCACGTCATCAACTCAGGTTTAAAGAAATATTTGGATCACTGATCCGAGCAGATCCTGTCATTTCTTGTCCGCGCTCCCTTTCTTGTGGCACCCCTTTTAAACCACATTATGTAATAAATTTGCCAAGTGATCTTTAGAAGATCAAACGGTTATTAAAATGGCGGCAATCGTTTCATCGCTGACGAACAGACTCGTCTAAGTTGCTGAAAGGCTTTGAGCCGCCTGACAATGAGGAAGTTCCTCGACGCTTTTAAGACCGAGTGATCTATTGTTGCAAATGATGAAAAAAATTACTATGAAATCGTTTTCAATTAATCCAACTGACTTCTAAAAGCAACATATGCAAGGTCACACTGAACACTTCACGGCCCTGCTCTCAGTGCTAATGAAGAAGCACAGATGAGTATTGAAGCAGAGCTGTTGACAGCTGGGAGTGCTCACTGGCTTAGTCTGGAGACGGCTTCTCCCAATCAATGCCGAAGGATGCCTTTGCTGAATTTTTCCAAGAGAAAATAGGCAGTGAAAATATAGTTCTACTAAAGGAGAAAACAATCTTAGATGTTCACAAAAAAGTTTGACCAATCATAAGCACCCCATGGTGATGCACAGCCCACATGCTGTGACTGGCCCGTATAGAGGCTAGACATCCCATGTGCCACAGCTATAGGGTCCAAAGCTGCAGCATGCTTTGTTTAAGACTATCTGTGCAAACGCTGAGTGAAATAAAAAAGCAGGAGCCATCCAACCTTCCTCTGATGAAACCCCAATAAAGGTGGCATTGCTTTCATTGGCAAACAGTTAATGTGTCGCTGCGGGTTTTCAATATGATTTAAATCATTACGCCTGCAGGAGACCTGTGTCAGTATTCAGATAAATGTTTATGTCTTTTCAGGAAAAAATAAATAAAAGACACAGTGGCTTGCTGCAAAAACAGCAACAAAAAAAATGTCTCTGTACAAACCATGTTGTGCGATGAGCTAAATATAGTTTTTAGCCTCTCTCCTCGACACTCACCCTTATTTGCATGCAATCATTTGTTTGATTTGTATCAGCACACTAAATCTGGACAGAAGCAATCCTTTGGGCTCTTGAGAACGAGCCAGAACAAATAACGGTTTGATACACATGGTGAAAAGAAGATAGGGGGCACTTATCTAGCAGCAAGGGGGCCTCCAATAAAAGCGTAACTTGCAAGTGACAGAGGTACAAGAGCCAGAGGCAGGACCCACTTACCCAGACTCCTTCACAATTTTTACATTCACTTCACAGTGGTCACTATTCCATGTCAACAGAACTCTCTGACTTCTTCATAGCTTTTTAAAATAGTGTCCAGACAACGCCAGTGACATTTACTTAAAGGAATAGAACAGACCATTTGCCTGTGAAAATTAAAACCCTTATAAACAAATGAAATGGAAATCTGGAGTGGCAGAGAAGTATGTTAGACTGGTACAGGACATGTATGAGGACAGTGGTGAGATGTGCTGTTGGAGTGACAGATAGCTTCAAGATGGAGGTGGGAGTGCATCAAGGATCAGCTCTGAGCCCCTTCTTGTTTGCTCTGGTGATGTACTGACTAACAGATGAGGTCAGGCAGGAATCCCCATGGACTATGATGTTTGCAGATGACATTGTGATCTGTGGTGAGAACAGGGAACAGGTGGAAGAGAACTTGGAGAGGTGGAGGTATTCACTTGAAAGAAGAGGAATGAAAGTCAGTCGTAGTAAGACAGAGTACATGTGTGTGAATGAGAGGGAGGCCAGTGGAACAGTGAGGCTACAAGGAGCAGAGGTCACAAAGGTGCAGGACTTCAAGTACTTGGGGTCCACTGTCCAGGAAAATGGGGAATGTGGTAAAGAGGTGAAGAAGAGAGTCCAGGCAGGATGGAGTGGATGGAGAAAAGTTTCAGGAGTGATTTGTGACAAAAAGGTGTCAGCAAAGGTCAAAGGAAAAGTTTACAAGACAGTGGTGAGACCAGCTATGTTGTATGGTCTGGAGACAGAGACATGGACAAAAAGACAGAGAACTGGAAGTGGCAGAAATGAAGATGCTGAGGTTCTCCTTAGGAGTGACAAGGATGGATAAGATAAGGAATGAGATCATCAGAGGTACAGCACATGTTGAACAACTGGGAGATAAAGTTAGGGAGACCAGACTGAGATGGTTTGGACATGTCCAGAGGAGGGACAGTGGGTATACTGGTAGAAGGATGTTAGAAATGCAGCTGCCAGGAAAAAGACATAGGAGATATATGAATGCAGTTAGAGAGGACAAGGAGGTAGCTGGAGTGAAGACAGATTGAGATGGAGGAGGATGACTTGCTGTGGAGACTCCTGAAGAGTGAAAAGCTGAAAGAAGAAGAAAAATATGAACAATAAAACCACTGAGTGATACATGTGTTCTGCTTGTTAAATTATTATTTCACTGAAATTGATGCATTTTTATTATCTTTACTGTGGACACTTAAATGCTTCAGTGTAAAATGTCACAAATAGAGAAACTAACAAGCAAAACAGCAAGATCTAACAAATTTTTCACAAATTAGGAACAGGAAATAAAGAAAAGTGGGACAAGGAAGGTGGAGGCAGCCAGGAAAACAGTGCAGTATCAAGCTGATTAGACACAATGTCATTACTCTGATCAAAGCGTGCAGAAATCCCTATAGCCCATCTCACTTTAATATGATTAGTGTCATTCCTTATTTGACAAGCCTGCCAGGGAGGTAGAACCAACTGGAGGAGGGAAAGCTCAGCTGCTAATTATTCATACTGGAACCACAGGCCTTCACAATTATTATGATTATAATTATAACAATTATTGTTGTTAATAACACTGAATTTAATTCTCGAGGAAAACATTTTTTTTTTTCTTTCTTTGCTTTTCTTTTTTCATTTCTTGGTTACATGTACTGTTTAGTGTCTCGCAATAATCGTTGGGGTAAGGCCAGTGGTTTTAAGTTCAAAAGATCTGCTTGTATTGTTTGCATGGTTGGTTTTCAGCCCTTTTGGAGTTAGCAGCAATACACCGCACAGTAAATTTACTCTAGAGATTTTAGTTTTAACAACAAAGACCTCCGAGATGACTTTTTTAAGACGTCCATTTAAAATGCTTTCATCATAAAGGAGCTACAGCCCACAGGTCTCCACGGGGAGACGTCTTCAGATTACTGAGCAGCAAAGGCTTCCACCGTAATTTGGAAAAATCATCTGTCTCTGCCAATGAACACAATTATAATTCAATCAAAAGATGCAGACTCACTGAGCAATGTACAATTTTAATAACCCCCCCAACATACATATTTACGTACATCATCATCCAAACTCAGCTTTTTTTTTAAATATAGATAAACTATCACTGTACTTTCAACAACTATAATTTGGACTAAAAAAGGATTCACATAATCCAAATTTGACTTGGAACATATTTCACTCATAATTTCAAAAACAACTCTATTCAAGTAAAATCTCAGAACAATTCAAAATAGGTTACAGAGAAATGTTTAGGGGGAGTGGTGGCGCAGAGGGTAAAGGTGGGCCTGCGATCGGAGGGTCGCAGGTTCAACTCCCCGGACCGACAACATCAAAATGTGGGTTGCAAAGTTGAAACACCCACACCTGCCTCCACCCTTATTTGCCCACTCTGAACCCTTTGAGCAAGGCTCTTAACCCCCACCATCTGCTCCACACAGAGGGCTGTGGTAGCTCGGTGGTCAGTGGTTGCGTCAGGAACAGCATCTGGCGTAAAAACAATTGCTAAGTCTTCGTGCAAGTTATTTCATTGTGGCCACCTCTGAAGAAGGGAGCAGCCAAGAAGGGAAAAAAAAAAGCTACTACTTCTCTAAAACTTTAATATAAAATAAAAACCTTAAAATAATCAATTTTAAGTTGTTTTCTTAAAATATGACCTAAAAACAAAACCTTGACCTAAACATCCTCATCCAATTTCTAAGTCACATGTGTATCGTTAAAATCCAACACCCATGTTGTCTTATTACACATCCAGTGAAATATGATAGAGACATAACCAATGCATACCTCTGTTTTGTGGCAAACTTTGAAAAGTAATGCAAACTGCTTTAGAAAAAAAGCTTCTGTGGTAATGTCAAGCCGTTTCAGATGTGGCCTTGTGCAACGTCATGCCAGGTATCTGATCATGCAAGACCACCAGGTTTATATTGTAAAGGCTAGAGACAGTTGCAAAGATGGGCAGTCTCATGAAGAAATCACTCCCATCCCCATCAAACAAACAAACAATCAACCCCTCACCTCCTTTACGACTGAGGCCCAAAGTTATTTGTCTATCGGTAAAAAATCTACAGGAAGAAAAATAAATGTTTGGTGTTGATAGAGACAGTGAGAGTGAATAATGAGATTTGAGAAACATTATACTGTATTTAGAAAGTTTGGATTTTATAGTTTGGGTATAGTGTAGTGTATTTAGTTTAGTCAGTTTTAGTGTGTTTGAGTCAAAATGAGGCGATTTTTGAACACGAAGCTTCAGCTTCTTTTTGAGGTGGAGGATGGAGCCGTAAACCCAGAAATAGACAAAATTATTGCATCAGAACCTTCTCATACAGAAAAATCAGAAAGAAAAAAGAAGAGTCTGAGGCAAAGTGAGAACTTTGATGAGGAAACGGGAGATCCATTATTTGTTTTGAAGAGGAAAAAGAGGAAGAGTGCATCAAGCGCCACACTCCTGCCTTTGCCCAATCCCTGGTGTGACGCCATCGGCCGTTGGGAATCATCAGCTGCGTGCTCGGGTGTTTGCAACTGTTACTGGTAGTAGTTGTCCAAAGAGATGACCCGTGGAAAGAAACTAAAAGCTTTTAGAATCAGTACCTTAGTTCAATCTTTCTGACTTCTAACCTGGTTTAACAGGATAACTCCATCTGATGGTAGAAAGGAACAGATCTCGGGGTTTATAGTTCATCTGTAATGATGTGATTTTAAGGATCTCAAAGGCCAAAGCTCCCTAAAATGCTGAAAGCACAAGATAACAGGAAGCACCTTTTATACGAAAAATGTTGCTTAGAAACAATGGTGGGCACATTGCTATCCCATAATCAGTTAGCAAAAAAAAATTTGCTTTGCAAAAGCTAAACCACTAAACAGGTAAAAAAAAAAAATAGCAGAAGCTAATGCTAACCACCAGGGTGACGGTTACTCAATCTGCATCACATCTTTGTCTGCTTCCAGTTGAAGACTGGTGGGACTGGTGCAAACCTGTTGATATTAGTTTGATTATCTTGGGTTAATGTTTTCCAGCTCGCTGCTGATGCATCGGCCAATCACATCTTGTCACATGTACAGGTACTCAGCAGCGTGCCTAATGGACTCATCAAGACACGCCCACAACAGAAAGGAATAAACATTTGAATTTTGTTAGTGTCCTTAAAGTTAGTGAAACCTAATTTAGCAGAAGCTAATTATTCCGCTAACGGTATCTAAAGTTAGCAAAAATGCTAATCAGCTAAATGACAATTTAGCTTCACTATTAGCTGTTAGCAGATTAGTGGAACCATGCCCCCCACTGTTTAAAAACATAAATGCTAAACGATTCTTATAAGAAAGACCTAAAGAGAAAATAAAATCATCCATGAGTGAGAATATTAAACGTATTAAACAAGAACTCTAAATTAGAAAATCCTCTACAAATAAAAAATGAAAATAACTTCAAAGTGAAAACAAATAAATCAGAATGCTAAAATGGGCTAATAGCGCCATAGACACAATCAAGTCTTCGACACAGAGCTGTACACTGAGTGCAGCATGTACGGTATTTATGATGCATCCACACTTAGGTAAAAAAGTATATTTAATAAATTATTTAGCCTGACCAAATGGTGGAAGAACAAAATTTCAATTCTTCAGACTGATAGCAAGTTTTTTGCTGCATCCATCCATCCATGCATTTTCTTCCGCTTATCCGGGGTCGGGTAGCGGGGGTAGCAGCCTAAGTAGGGAGGCCCAGACTTCCCTCTCCCCAGCCACTTGGAGCAGCTCCTCTGGGGGAATCCCAAGGCGTTCCCAGGCCAGCCGAGAAACATAGTCCCTCCAGCGTGTCCTGGGTCTTCCTCTGGGTCTCCTCCCGGTGGGACATGCCCGGAACACCTCACCAGGGAGGCGTCCAGGAGGCATCCTAACCAGATGCCCGAGCCACCT
>JBBPBX010065660.1:0-19891 GCA_038048925.1 Garcialebias charrua | reverse complement strand
AGTGGCATGTTAACCAACAATCGTGTATTTAGATTTAAGAGAGTATGTTACTGAAGCCATGCATCGTAGGTAGCTAAAATTAAAGGATTTGATGTAATTTTAGACAGTTGCTTTTTTGAACCCAAGAATGTAACAATTGCCAATGACACAGATTTTAATTCTTGTTGTTCTATATAGAGAGCCACCTCATATCGTTGCCATTCGAATAAGTCCACATCCATAGAATACGGAACTGGGTGGTTAAGTAATATATTCTGAAATTTGGAAGATTTAATCCGCCTTTATCATAAGGAGCCTGTAACGTAAGAAGCTTAACTCTTCGGACCTTCTTTCGCCATAAAAATAGAGATAGTGCTTTATCCAATTTAAAAAAAAAATGTCATTGGAACTTTAAGCCCCTCCCTGGGCTGCCACCTTACCGTGGTGGAGGGGTTTGAGTGTCCCAATGATCCTAGGAGCTATGCTGTCAGGGGCTTCATGCCCCTAGTAGGTGTAAGAATTAAAGTGGAGGTCAATATTAATACTGACCTCTTTATCCTTAATTAATCTACTTATTCAGATTGAATAGTAAATTCACGGATTCTCTTCTTTTTCAGTTTATTCAATATTTCTGTGATCTTTATGATGGATAAATAAACAGAGCCATTAAGTGACAAAGACGTTAACTTAGTTTGATATGTCAAAGAGACACTATCATTTATTTAGAATAAATCAACTAAATTAACACCATTACACTTGATTGACATGATTTCACTTTCTTTCAATTTAAAACGTCAGCACACTTAAATTCAACACAACAGACATAAATATTGGATGTTAACATATTTAGTCTGTGGGCTCTTTTAGCTTAAAAATATAGTTTCCAGCTTAGATAGAGAGGGGAAAGAGTAGGAGGAATAAGAGGTTGGAGAGATTAAGTTATTTATCTCGAGTGTAACCAGAGATGACACATTCCATCCGACTTCGGCTAAATCCCAGGTACGTTTGTAAACCGCTCTTTACCTTTTGACGATGCGTCTGATAAAGATATTGCCAGCCTCCCAGGTGCACGGAGTCCTTCCGGCCCTCGTACGTCTGAACTGGTCGTTTACTTCCAACGTCTCCTCGGATCCGCGTCAGCCGTCAGAAACATGTGGCAGCTTCTGGCTGACTTCAAGACGAGATGTTTCTCAAAGGAAGTTCATTAAGAACTTTGGAGCTTTTGCTCGGGGAACTGGATGGAGACGTCCATCAGTTCTAGCTGACAAGTTAGTCTTTGGCTCTTGACCAAGCTTGACCAGCTGCAAGGCAGAGAGCTTTCAGGTCTCCGTCCATTCAAACTCTTTGTCCATTCAAAGACTGAAGCGTTTCCGCACAGTTAGAACTTAAAAGCAGGAACACAGAGAGGAGTTCACTTGCTTTATCAAACCCAAGGTTACAAGCCAGCAGCAGAGAGAAATGTTTAGGAAAAAAGACAGATAACGCTGGAGCCCTGCTCATCAGACTGTCTCTGAGTTTCTAAACAAAACCGTCCGGTCTCTGTGACCCGAAGGCTTCACCTTTAAACACAGCAGTGAAGACAGTAATTAACACATTTCAGAATAACACAGCATAAAAGCACATATCATGAAAATGAGAAAAGTTATTCTTGATTACATTAGAATAAAATCAAGATATAGAAATAGTCTCTTTTAGTGACTATATGTCCTCAGATTATAACTAATGGAATAATTGTGTTAAATGTCCTGCTTTACTGAGAGGTCAGTAAAGGTCATCACTGGACAGTTCAAAAGTACACAGGTGTCTTAAAAGTGGACAAGGTCATGTCCACTACATCTCCCCCCTTTTGGAAGCCATCGCCAGTCGTTGGGGATGGGGTCCAACACGAAAGGAAACCTTGAACTGTCTCTGATCTTGAAGTAATCCGGCGAGTGGAAAAGAAAAAATCAAAAATTATAATCCCATAAAGTTTTTGGAACTTCCATACTGTTCGTAGGTAATCCCATTGCGGTAAGCTTTTAATCCCTCGGAAAACTGAGTCTGTTAACTCTTGGAAAACAAAGTCTGTGATCCTTTGGAAAACAAAGTCTTATAATCCACAGCGGTAATCCCACAGCAGTAAATCCACAACGATTAGTTTTGTTGATTGATCAGCAACAATTGTTTTCATAATCAGCATGTAGAGGGGATCCCTCGATTGACGCAGAGGAGGCGATCCTTGGATGAAGGTTGAAGACCAAGCGTTGGAGCTGCAGGTCCCCACATCGAAGGTTGTTGGCTGGTTGGTCTCCAGTCAGTGCCACTCTGGTTCTATGTGTCATGCAATTATGTGGTTTTAGGTGGGCTTATGATTGGGATTTTACATTAGGCCCTACCTATATGCACCTGGTATGTAAGCTATCATGGTTTAGATCAGCTATAATTACCAATTAAGGGGTGGATCAATTCTGTAAATTAGATATAGGGATCTATACCTATAGAATTTTGGAGGGCTTCTGTAACGAAGGCCTCTAATTCCAAACTATTCCTCCATTCATTACTTAGTTTAGGTTAAACTAAAGTAGAAAAATGAAATATAGTTTGATCTAAATGTCTGTTGTCTTTTAGACGAACGACGTAGGATTTGGTGTACCTAATAAATTTTGAAGTCTATGGCGAGACTCATCAAAATGAATAGATAATCTAGAATAGAAACGATCGAATCGGTTCAATTTAGAAATCGTGAGGCCAGTGTAGTTTATGGTACCTTGAGTAGCTTTAAACTACATTGACTCTTCAACGGTTGAGATTTAACAAAACGAACTGCATGTTGGCATAGTTAAATCCATCTTATGCATTAATCAATGTTAATACAAAACCTTTTTTGGCTGGGAGTGTCCAGAACCACAACAATATCTCAAATAATGACAACAGTAATGACTAAACAACAAGGAAACAACGTTTCACTGCTTCGACACACTCTTGTCGTCAGATTCCAAAGTGCAACACACAAGAAAACAGGTCTCAACTTTATGACCGAGGTCAACTTAAATCTTGTGGATTTAAATGGTTGTTAAGATTAGTTTTTGTTGTGGGTGTTGGACTTAGCGTTTCTAAGTTCAAGTTGGACAATGCGACTTATAGGGTGGGAAATATGGTAGTTTAAACCTGA
The DNA here is from genome assembly GCA_038048925.1 of Garcialebias charrua. Taxonomy (NCBI): domain Eukaryota; kingdom Metazoa; phylum Chordata; class Actinopteri; order Cyprinodontiformes; family Rivulidae; genus Garcialebias; species Garcialebias charrua. The sequence continues at coordinate 16,761 of JBBPBX010065660.1, read as the reverse complement.
TTAGTTTATTTACTAACTTGTGTTTGGACGACCTTATTATCCCATGAAGTCGGTGAGTTTGTGAGATCTTTGTCTTTTGTGGAGTCATTGAACGCCTTGTAAGGTTTGATCTGATTTCGATGTACCCATTTAGCAATTGGCTCTTTGCGGCCTTTGCTGATTTTGATCTCGTAGACGACTGAGGACACTTTGTCTGTTATCAGATGAGGTCCAGTCCACCTGGGCATTAGTTTGCGGGCGAGAGTTCCGGTCCCGGACTCTCCTTTCCCGGTTGCTGGGGCGAACGTATAGTACCAGACTCTGTCTCCCACTTGGAGTTCATTGTGAGAGGCCTTCTGGTCATAGTACGCCTTGCGTCCTTCAGCGGACCTTTCCAGGTTTTTCTGGGCGAAAGCAAAAGTGTTTCTGAGGTGTACATTCAAATCTTTCATGTATTGTTGTGTAGTGTAGGCTGTCGCCATGACGGCGTCGCCTGGTTGGTACAACAGGTGTAGAGGGAGAGTCATTTGTCGACCGGTCATCATCTCGAAGGGAGAGATGCCAGTTGATGTGTGTGGAGTGGCTCTTATGGCCATGAGGACCAGAGGGAGTTTCACATCCCAGTCCTTGTGATTTGCGGCCACGTATTTCTTCAAAATACTCACCACAGTTCTGTTTGCTCTCTCGACTTGGCCTGAAGCCTGTGGGTGGTAGCCGACATGAAAGTTGGCCTTGACGCCTAGCGTCTTCCACAGTTCTTTCATCACTTCACCTGTGAAGTGTGTACCTTGGTCTGAGTTCACCCTAAGGGGAAGTCCAAACCTTGAGAATATATGATTCATTAACAACATAGCAGTAGTTTGTGCTGTGTCGTTAGGAGCTGGTAGGCATTCTACCCATTTGGTGAATGCACAGGTTACCGTGAGAAAATATTTATTTCCTCTAGAGCTCTTAGTGAGTGGTCCAACCCAGTCGATCTGGAGGTCAGACCATGGGAATGCAATGCCTCTGCTTTGCAGTGGTGCTCTGTGAAGTGGTCTGGTTGGCTGAAACTGGCCACAGACCACGCACCCTTCAATGTAGTCCTTGACATCCTTTTTCATTCCAGGCCAATAGGCAATTTGTTTTAATGCCGTCAGCGTGGCTTTATCTCCTTTGTGTCCTGCGGACGGGAGATCATGGGCATGGACTAACATTACCCCCCTTTGGTCATGGGGAACCACGAACACAGGTGAGGACGTTGGTCCATGAGCGAAAGTTAAGATGCCCTTGATTAGTTTTAGCTGTTTGCGCAGCTGATAAAGGACCTTAAGGTCTGGATCGGAATCCAGGTCGTCTTTAGACGGACTATTTTTGTTCGGATCAGTCAGGTACAGTATCATGGAGTTGATAGCAGGATCCGACTTTTGTAGTTGGATGATGTCTGGGTCAGTCAGTGCAGGTCGTACAGAGACTGCGTTGTCAGCAGGTCTGGCTGCGGCCTGTGCACGTGTGACTGCCATAACTCTGACTGAAGGTTGTGTTGGCAGAGTCTCGATTAACCAGGAGGGGTCGAAGGACCATAGAGGACCTTCGTCGGCTCCTTCTTTGGCTAAGGAGTCTGCAATGTCATTGTAGTGTTTGTCATCGCCAGGGACTCTAGAATGCCCTGGAACCTTCTTCCAGTAGATCTGTAAGTCATGTGATGTCACCAAGTGATCACACGCTATGAAAAGCTCTTTGTGTTTGACCACTTTTCTGTCGCTTGTTAGGAAACCGTTCTGTTTCCACACAGCGAGGTGACAAGCGAAACTCAAACGAGCATAGTTAGAGTCAGTGCAGATGACTAGCGTCTTGATGGAGCGTTCTACTACAATCTGGAGAGCTATTAGGATTCCTGCAATCTCAGCATACTGAGAAGTCTGAGATCCTAATTTGTAGCTGAAAGTTATCTGCTCTTGGCCTTGGAGGAGGACCCCTCCAACACCTGCTCTGCAGATCTTGTCGCGGAGGAATGAAGATCCATCCACGTACAATGTTGTCATATCTTTGCAGATATTGTCATCAAAGAAGTGGTGATTCGGGTCTTCAGTTACTGGGGTTTTTACCTCAACCGGCGGCTGGGTGGCTGGTACATCTTGTGTACACTTCTGGCAGATTGCCAAGTCCGTCCCCAGATGAGACTTCTTGTTCTGACCATAACGGATGTCTAGGTTAAAACTTTGAAGTGCCATGAGCCACGTTGCAACACGTGAGTTTGTCACCACACCATCTCTGATGCGTTCACTGTTAAGGAAGGTCACTGGCTGGTGTTGTGTTTCCACAATGATTTTCTGCCCACCAATGTAGCTGGAGAAATGTTTAACTGCCCACACTGTGGTCAGTAAAGCTTTCTCACAGTCTGAGAATCTCAATTCGGGGCCTGCCATCGTTTTGCTGGCGTAGGCTACTACACGTTTGTCTCTGTCGTGTATCTGGTATAGACCTGCACTTATGCAATGAGCTGAGAAGCCCACTTCCAAGTAAAACTCTTTGTTGTAGTCCGGGTAGACTAAACAAGGGGCTGACTTGATCCTGTTTATAAGAGCGTCCATAGCCTGCTGCTGTTTGTCAGTCCAGACAAATGGAACGTCTTTCTTAAGGAGTTCAGTCAGTGGCTTTGCAAGGTCTGCATAGTTCTCTATGAACTGGTTCGAGTAGTTACACACGCCAAGAAAACTTTGTAGTTCTTTGAGACTGGTGGGGACTTTGAGATTGTCAAGGCCTTGGGTGCGAGTCAGCTGTGGTTGTACTCCGTCTGGACCTACAAGTAGGCCAACGTAGTCCACCTTGGTTCTGCACCACTGGCACTTCGACAGTGATATTTTAGCACCAGCAGTTGTTAGCTGATTCAGAACGTGGTCGATCTCAGCCAAATGTGAGTCCAGTGTTGGCTGCCTCAAAAGGACATCGTCCACGTAGATCAGTGTTCCACGCTCGTGGGCGTCTGGACATGCTTTGTTCAAGAAGATGTTGAACTCTGCAGGTGAGTTAGCGTAGCCAAAGGGACACCTGTTAAAGGTGTATTGACGGCCACCAAAAGTGAAAGCTAGTTTGTACTGGTCCTCGGCGCGCACAGGGATGGTCCAAAAACCAGAGGCGACGTCGAGGGTCGAGAAGTACTTACCATTGGTGACCTTGGGCAGTTCCTGTTGGAGTTGCGTCATAGGCCATCTGGATAAGGGAACTTGTTTGTTTAGCTTTCGGTAGTCTATAGTGAGTCTCCACTTACCATTTGGTTTTAACACCGGCCATAAAGGCGCAGAGTAAGTGCTGTTACAGTATCGGATGATACCTTTTCCTAACAGGTCAGCAATGATTTCCCTGATAGGTTGATGTGCTGCCAGAGGAATCTTGTATTGTCTGACAAATGCAGGTGGAGCATCAGGCGGGGTTGGAATGCTCACTGTGTGGAGCGTGGTCAACCCACAATCCATCGAGTCAGTTGAGAATGATTTTTCATATTTTAGCAGAACTTTGCGAAGTTTGTCCCTGTCTTCATCAGTTTCCAAGGCGTCGGCCTGAGCGACCACCTGGTCTATCTGTGAAGCAAATGAGAGCGGTTCTTGTTCTCTGGGGAGCTCCAGTGAGTCCCCTTCAGTGTCATAAAACCTGTCAACAGGTAGTGCACTGTAAGTTTGAGGGCCTAGACTTTCTCCTTGGTTGAAACCGAACCTGTGGACAATGTCCCGGTCGGACTCAGTGGGGGAGAAAAGAGCTATGGCCTGTGTTGGTTTTGTGAACAAGACTCGCCCCGAATGATGACTTGGGATCAAGTTTTCTGGGAGTCCTCCCAGAAATGGAATGCTTAGTTCAAAATCATGAAAATCAGTAGAGATCAACCATCCTAGCTGTGAGCGCTTTGGGATCAGTACCTCTTCTGTGCTCGTGTTACACACAGCGACAGTCGTGGTTCTGCCGTCGAGGGTCACTTGGCATGTGGCCTCCATGGACAGTCCTAAGTTGAAAAACATAGGAGATGGTTGAAAGCATGCCTGTTTTGTTCTAATAGCCTGTCCTTTCATGATGTGAATCATCACCGGCTTGTTCATAACCTGAGGTGGCACCACAGTGTTATGGCTGTTAGCAACCTGGCAGACCTCTGGAATGGTCTGTCCAGCCTTAAGGTTCTCTGTGGTTAACACAGGAGAGTCCTTCGTGGCTGTATCTAGTGACCACAGTGCATTGTTGTTGACGTCCACTCGGACACCTAATCTTACCAAAATGTCGGAGCCTATGTAGGTTGCATGTGGTAAGTTCGGGACCACGAGGAACGGGTGATCCAGTTCTCGTTGGTTCCAGATTAGTTTAAGGTCAATGATCCCTTTAGCAGTCATTACCTGTTTATCGTTGGGGTCTAACGGGAAGCGGAAAGCCTTTTTGTTCATTCCGAGACCCAACTGTTTCTTAACCAAGGTTCCAAAGAAAGCTTGGCTGATCGCTGATTTCTCCGTCCAAGGGGACAGAACAGCATCATCGGTGTGGGATCCTTGAATCTCAACACCTTTGACTACCTGTGGTAGGTAGTGTTCGGTGAGTGCCAACTGTTTCAGCTCGCAGAGGGGGCTCTCTTGTTGGACCTCTACTGCCTCACCTGTAGTTGGAGGTTCACCCACAGGGATTGTGCTCTCGTCTGAGCATTCCCTTTTGCCTTCCGCGGTACCTGCCGTTAGACGGTCAGTGTTACTCTGTGTAGGCATATCGATCGGCAGTGGTTGACTCACTCTGGTCCACATTGTCTGATCGCCATAATCTATAACCGCGTCGAAGCGGTTTATAAAGTCTTGGCCAACCAAAAATGGGCATGAGTCAACGGTGGACACGTATACCGGGTGGTATAGTGTCGTCTCACCAATCTGCATGTGAACCATTGCTATAGCTGTTAGGGTTGTACTCGTCTCCGAGAGACCCTGCAAAACTATAGCACATTCTCTGAGGGGTATTTCCCTGTCAACACCGCTAGCGGCCAGCCGCAGCTCTTCTAACAGTGTGGGTGACATAACGGATATGTCTGCCCCACCATCCAAGAGGGCCTCTTTTCTGAGGATCCCTTCCAACGTGATGGACAGGTAAGCCTTCTTAGCGGGCCCCTTTCTGATAATGTCACACAGGAACTCACCAGGTTGTCTCCGACGTTTATCACGCCTACCCCTGACTGTGTGACCTTCATTTATCAGTACTGTTAGTGCAGACACACATGGGTCTGACTGTTCAGTTCGTGGCGAGCCACTTTCAACGGTGAGTGAGCTTTCCCCCCCTTTTTCTGACGAGGGGTGCTCAGGCTCCGTAGCAATGAAGTCATGGTTACAGTCAACGTTCTGTTGACTGTCACATTCTGGACTGTCAACGATTCGACTGTCATTACCCTGATTGTCAGCATCCTGGCCACCAATGTCTTGGTGACTGCCAGCAACTGTGGCATTGTTGTTGTTAGAATGTTCAGAGTTACTATCAATGATAGTGCTACACATCACACCGGGTTTGTTCTCATTTTTAGTATTTTCCCACGTGTCGAACATCTGACGTATTTCCTCCTTGACTTCTGGGGACAGAGGGCTACGGCCTTTCCTCCGGGACTTCTGCGATTTTTTGTCTGTCTCGGACTGTTCAGTTTGAGGGGTAGGGGGAGCAGGTCCACGGCGTGGGGGCCCCTTCCGGGCCCAGACTGGCTTCGGGTGTCCCCTCTGGGACCACCCTTGGTTCGGGGGTTCCTGCTGGGACCACCCTTGGTTATATGGGTTACCCTTGTACCCATAATCTTTACTCGTTGGACGCGCACCCCCCTTTTGATCCTTTTGTTCACCCTCCGTGTTTTGCTTGAGCCACCTTGGGTTTTTCCTCAAGCGGACACCCCCACTTTGTGGTTTGTCAGGGTGAAAGGTCTGTTTCTTTTCGCCTGTCGGTGGATAGGGAGCTGGTGCTCGCGTCCCTTCCAGTTCCAGCGATTGGGAGTCGGCTCTCGCACTCGTGAACACCTCTACGGGTGTTCTGCATTCCATGCGGGCCTCGAAAACATTTACGGCGCATTGTTTCATTTCCTTGATGGTCTTGTCTCTGAAATTAGCCATCACTTGAACTGACTCTTTTATATCAGGGTGGAGGTTTTTACCGAAAAGGTATTTAAAACCTACGTCGTCCTCCATGCCCGGTTCATTGCGATTACCAAAGAAAGCCTGGAACATTCTCTGGTAATATGCCTGTGGATGCTCCTTCTTACCTTGCACGACCTTCTCGGCATCAGGGTAGCCACCAGGCCCCATGTTTGGAGTGAACTCTCGTATAAGAGTATCACGCAACAGTTTGTAATCTGTTTTTATGGCGTCCGGTTGGCGAACAATGAAGTTATATACAGGCCAGTCTGCGGTGAGCCTGATCAGCGCAATTTTATCCTCAGCAGTAGCATTTGGAAAATTACCCAGCTGGAAATCAAGAGAGTCTAGGTAGTTCTTTGTATAGATTGAACCCAACGGCCCTGGCTCAAAGCGTTGAATGTATCTAGAAAGCTTCTGGAGTTCAGGTATTGGAATAGAAAGTTTAGCATCATTGCTATTCCCATTTACCTGTGATCCATGTGCAGGTGTTGATGTTGAGGACGCAAGTCCCTGCTCCGACTGGCGGGTCTTAACAGGTACGGTGAGCTGTTCTGCATCACCGCGTGGAGGTGGTGGGGGTGGTGGTGTGATGCCTTGAGAATGCTTTGCCACAACATCCACCCACCTCTCCCTTTCTTTAAAGAGGTTTTCTTTAGTTAAGGTCAGTTCCACCTTACTTTCAGTCAATTCTCTGCGTAAACAATCAACTGCAGTTTGTAGCGCTGTGCACTGTTCACTGAGTTTTCTATTTTCCTCGAATTGAGTGCTCTCTTTTAGTTGTTCTTTTAATTTATCATACTCTATTTTCAACATTGTGCACCGGGTGTGGGCTTCTTCTCTTTTTTCCTTGTTCTCTTGTAGATCTTTAGACATCGATTGTACCTGTTGCTGTAATATTTCATTCTCTCTGATAGAATCGTCATATTTTTGTCCTCTGGACCGAATGTTTTCTTCATATGAATGTGTTTGCAACAGTATTTCATTGTTTAAACGTTCAATCTCTGTATTTGTCGTTTTCTTGTATGACACAAACTCTGAAGTGGTACCTTCGTGTTTAGTTTTCTCATCAGCCAGTTTATTTTTTTCATCAGCCAGTTCATCCTCAAGGTCCCCACTCTTATACAGTTCATGGTCCAGTCTGGTCTTCAACAGAAAGGCCAATTTGACAGTACGGTCGGCGCTGAGCTTTTTTCCACCTTTTTTGATTATGCCTGTTGCTAGACTTTCTAACTCTGTGTCCAGAGTCGGGGTGTCCATTGCTGCTACCTCCTCACCATACTTCACGAGTGTTTTCATTAGCAGTTTTAAGGCATTATCAACACAATCTGTGTCCTCTGACTCAGACTCTGAATCCTCCTGCGCTGGGATTTTCTCCTCAACCGGCGCTGGAGTTTGCTCACCATCAGCATCCTCCAAGGATGAGGATGGAACAACTTCATCTGATTGTTTATCCATATTTGTTTTGAGTCTGTAAAAATCAACAAGCTGGTACATGCAGGTGTTATTCGAAAAAGAAATTCGTTATCAAATTAACCTCACTGTTGTAAACGTACACAGAAAAACGTTAAAAATGCTATTTTTAACCAAAAGTGTACAGTGTATGCCAATGCTGTTTAAAATTTTGAATGTGGAAATGCTCTGCTCTCCATCAACTTTTCTTTTTTATTTAATCTGAAAATTAAATAAAAGATGCTTTTTTGAGTGTTATTTTAAATCTCTTCAGTATTTAAAATGAGCATCAATTGTTCGTCTGTACCTCTGTTTTCAAAAATTCTTTATTTAAAATAAACAGGAGTTTTTGTTTGTGTACAGAACAATTTTAAAGCTGGTAATTTTCACCATAAAAAATGCTGACTTTATGATGTGTTGAGAGAAAACTCATCTATTAACGTCCAGCAGGGGGCAGCGTCGCGTATGTTATCACGAAGCGACTGAGTTTAAATCAGTACATGGAAAGAAAACAACCTATTAGGGTTAGTTTTCAGTAAGAACGTGATAATTGCTCGAACCGCTTTCTTGTCAGAGACAAGTTTATGTTGCTAGACAGTGTTGATGGCTTTAAAATGAGTTTTTTAAACGCTCTGTGAAATCTCTTTTCACCGTGTGTGTGTGAACTGCGTCTGATTGTCACTCAATGTGCATCAGGAAATGACGACAAGAATGGGCGGGCCAACGCAGCGTGCGTAGCGCGTCACCAGCTTCGTACGTGAGCGAGGCGGAGCTCGCTACAAAATACGTGACGTCAACAAATCAATCACAGCGTATGTAGTTCATTCCCAAGCGTTCATGGTAAATGAAGTTTTCTTACCTTCGCCCAATGAAGTACCGGAAATGACGACAAAGTGGGCTGGTCGCAACGGCGTGCGACGTGATTGACAGCTCACAACAGCGAATCAGCGTTCGCTACAAGAGTGATTGACAGCTCACAGCTCTCGTTTCATCCAATCACAGCTCATAAACAAACGTGTACTAGGACACGTAGCTCTTTAACGTTAGCTTGCACAGCAGACCACAACTTTATAGACTCTTAAAACAACTCAAACGCTACAATTTAACTTCCCAAAATTCTGAAACATGCGGCGCGCACATCTAGACAGGCAAACTTAGTTACGCTCAGTAACACAGCACCTCAACTGTAACACGACACGGACTCCCTCGGAGCCGCGTTCAGGTCGGTTCCGTCCACTTTAAAGGAGCAGAACTCGGGTTTCACGAACCACTAACCGACACGTTCTAACAGTATATGCTGCTTCGACCTTCTTTAAAATGTAAAACACCACAACAGCAATCTTGTAGATGTTAAATTAGCTTTCAGGCTTCTGACTCGGCGGTCAAACAAAGCTTTGTACAGGAGTCCGCGTGAACTGGACCGAACCAGAACTTCCACAGACTACGGCTGACAAAACTTCACCTGAATGCTTCCAACAGCGTCTAACAGAGTTGAAACAATAATAATCTCACAGCTTCAAATGATAAAAACATGCAGAATCTGCCTGCTTTGAACACTTCCAGCCAAAATCATTATCCTCAGAGTTTAAAACTTGGATCCTTTTATGCAAACATGACGTTACAGTTCATGACTGAGACCACAGATTTATCAATAAACTTTTAGAAGCCGATACGAGGCCACCAGATGTAAGAATTAAAGTGGAGGTCAATATTAATACTGACCTCTTTATCCTTAATTAATCTACTTATTCAGATTGAATAGTAAATTCACGGATTCTCTTCTTTTTCAGTTTATTCAATATTTCTGTGATCTTTATGATGGATAAATAAACAGAGCCATTAAGTGACAAAGACGTTAACTTAGTTTGATATGTCAAAGAGACACTATCATTTATTTAGAATAAATCAACTAAATTAACACCATTACACTTGATTGACATGATTTCACTTTCTTTCAATTTAAAACGTCAGCACACTTAAATTCAACACAACAGACATAAATATTGGATGTTAACATATTTAGTCTGTGGGCTCTTTTAGCTTAAAAATATAGTTTCCAGCTTAGATAGAGAGGGGAAAGAGTAGGAGGAATAAGAGGTTGGAGAGATTAAGTTATTTATCTCGAGTGTAACCAGAGATGACACATTCCATCCGACTTCGGCTAAATCCCAGGTACGTTTGTAAACCGCTCTTTACCTTTTGACGATGCGTCTGATAAAGATATTGCCAGCCTCCCAGGTGCACGGAGTCCTTCCGGCCCTCGTACGTCTGAACTGGTCGTTTACTTCCAACGTCTCCTCGGATCCGCGTCAGCCGTCAGAAACATGTGGCAGCTTCTGGCTGACTTCAAGACGAGATGTTTCTCAAAGGAAGTTCATTAAGAACTTTGGAGCTTTTGCTCGGGGAACTGGATGGAGACGTCCATCAGTTCTAGCTGACAAGTTAGTCTTTGGCTCTTGACCAAGCTTGACCAGCTGCAAGGCAGAGAGCTTTCAGGTCTCCGTCCATTCAAACTCTTTGTCCATTCAAAGACTGAAGCGTTTCCGCACAGTTAGAACTTAAAAGCAGGAACACAGAGAGGAGTTCACTTGCTTTATCAAACCCAAGGTTACAAGCCAGCAGCAGAGAGAAATGTTTAGGAAAAAAGACAGATAACGCTGGAGCCCTGCTCATCAGACTGTCTCTGAGTTTCTAAACAAAACCGTCCGGTCTCTGTGACCCGAAGGCTTCACCTTTAAACACAGCAGTGAAGACAGTAATTAACACATTTCAGAATAACACAGCATAAAAGCACATATCATGAAAATGAGAAAAGTTATTCTTGATTACATTAGAATAAAATCAAGATATAGAAATAGTCTCTTTTAGTGACTATATGTCCTCAGATTATAACTAATGGAATAATTGTGTTAAATGTCCTGCTTTACTGAGAGGTCAGTAAAGGTCATCACTGGACAGTTCAAAAGTACACAGGTGTCTTAAAAGTGGACAAGGTCATGTCCACTACATAGGGTCACCCAAGGCAGACAGGTCCTAGGTGAGGGACCAGACAAAGTGCAGCCCAAAGACCCCTTATGATGAGTCAAATCACTGGAAACAATGTTCCCTCGCCCGGACGCGGGTCACCGGGGCCCCACTCTGGAGCCAGGCCCGGAGGAGGGGCACGTTGGCGAGCGCCTGGTGGCCGGGCTTTTACCCATGGAGCTCGGCCGGGCACAGCCCGAAGAGGAGACGTGGGTCCCCCTTCCCATGGGCTCACCACCTGTGGGAGGGGCCAAAGGGGTCGGGTGCATTGTGGAATGGGTGGTGGCCGAGGACGGGGACCCTGGCGGTCTGATCCTCGGCTACAGAAGCTGGCCATTGGGACATGGAATGTCACCTCTCTGGTGGGGAAGGAGCCTGAGCTAGTGTGTGAGGTTGAGAGGTTCCGGCTAGAAATAGTCGGACTCACCTCAACGCATGGCTCTGGCTCTGGAACCAGTTTCCTTGAGAGGGGTTGGACACTCTTCCACTCTGGAGTTGCCCCTGGTGAGAGGCGCCGAGCAGGAGTGGGCATACTTGTTGCCCCCCATCTTGGTGCCTGTACGTTGGGGTTCACCCCGGTGAACGAGAGGGTAGCCTCCCTTCGCCTACGTGTGGGGGGACGGGCTCTGACTGTTGTTTGTGCCTATGCGCCAAACGGCAGCGCAGATTACCCACCCTTTTTGGAGTCCTTGGAGGGGGTATTGGAGGGTGCGCCTCCTGGGGACTCCCTTGTTCTGCTGGGGGACTTCAACGCTCACGTGGGCAATGACAGTGAGACCTGGAGGGGTGTGGTTGGGAGGAACGGCCCCCCTGATCTGAACCCGAGTGGTGTTCTGTTGTTGGACTTCTGTGCTCGTCATGGATTGTCCATAACAAACACCATGTTCAGGCATAAGGGTGTCCATATGTGCTCTTGGCACCAGGACACCCTAGGTCGCAGCTCGATGATCGACTTTGTTGTCGTCTCATCTGATCTGCGGCCGCATGTCTTGGACACTCGGGTGAAGAGAGGGGCGGAGCTGTCAACTGACCACTACCTGGTGATGAGTTGGCTCCGATGGTGGGGGAGGATGCCGGTCAGACCTGGCAGGCCCAAACGTATTGTGAGGGTCTGCTGGGAACGTCTGGCAGAGTCTCCCGTAAGACGGAGCTTTAACTCCCACCTCCGGGAGAGCTTTGAACACGTTCCGAGGGAGGCGGGGGACATTGAGCCCGAGTGGGCCATGTTCCGCGCCTCTATTGTCGAGGCAGCTTATCGGAGTTGTGGCCGCAAGGTTGTTGGTGCCTGTCGTGGTGGCAACCCTCGAACCCGGTGGTGGACACCGGCGGTGAGGGATGCTGTCAAGCTGAAGAAGGAGTCCTATTGGGCCTTTTTGGCCTGTGGGACCCCGGAAGCAGCAGATAGGTACCGGCAGTCCAAGCGGCATGCGGCTCGGGTGGTTGCTGAGGCAAAAACTCGGGCGTGGGAGGAGTTCGGAGAGGCCATGGAGAATGACTTCCGTACGGCTTCGAGGCGATTCTGGTCCACCATCCGGCGTCTCAGGGGGGGAAAGCGGTACGCGACCAACACCATTTATGGTGGGGATGGCGTGCTGTTGACCTCAACTCGGGATGTTGTGAGTCGGTGGGCGGAATACTTCGAAGACCTCCTCAATCCTACTGGCACGTCTTCCACTGAGGAAGCGGAGCCTGGGGACTTTGGGTCGGGCTCTCCAATCTCTGGTGCTGAGGTCGCCAAGGTGGTTAAAAAGCTCCGCGGTGGCAAGGCTCCGGGGGTGGATGAGATTCGTCCTGAGTTCCTTAGGGCTCTGGATGTTGTGGGGTTGTGTTGGCTTACGCGACTCTGCAATATCGCGTGGACATCGGGGGCAGTTCCCTTGGATTGGCAGACTGGGGTGGTGGTTCCCCTATTCAAAAAGGGGGACCGTAGGGTGTGTTCCAACTATAGAGGGATCACACTCTTAAGCCTCCCTGGTAAGGTCTATTCAGGGGTTCTGGAGAGGAGGGTCCGTCGGATAGTCGAACCTCGGATTCAGGAGGAGCAGTGTGGTTTTCGTCCTGGTCGTGGAACACTAGACCAGCTCTACACCCTCAACAGGGTCCTGGAGGGTGCGTGGGAGTTTGCCCAACCAGTTTACATGTGCTTTGTAGACTTGGAAAAGGCATTCGACCGCGTCCCTCGGGGGGTTCTGTGGGGGTACTCCGGGAGTATGGGGTACCAGGCCCATTGATATGGGCTGTTAGGTCCCTGTACGACCGGTGTCAGAGCTTGGTCCGCATTGCCGGCAGTAAGTCAGGCTCGTTTCCGGTGAGAGTTGGACTCCGCCAAGGTTGCCCTTTGTCACCGATTCTGTTCATAACTTTTATGGACAGAATTTCTAGGCGCAGCCAAGGTGTTGAGAGGATCCGTTTTGGTGGCCTTAGAATCGCTTCTCTGTTTTTTGCAGATGATATGTGGTCCTATTGGCTTCATCAGTTCGTGATCTACAGCTTTCGCTGGAGCGGTTTGCAGCTGAGTGTGATGCGGCCGGGATGAGGATCAGTTCCTCCAAATCCGAGGCCATGGTCTTGAGCCGGAAAAGGGTAGCATGCCTTCTCCGGGTCGGGGAGGAGGTCCTGCCCCAAGTGGAGGAGTTTAAGTATCTCGGGGTCTTGTTCACGAATGAGGGAAAACTGGAGCGTGAGATCGATAGGCGGATAGGTGCAGCGTCCGCAGTGAAGCGGGCTGTACCGGTCTGTCGTGGTGAAGAGAGAGCTGAGTCGAAAGGCAAAGCTCTCAATTTACCGATCGATCTACGTTCCCACCCTCATCTATGGTCATGAGCTTTGGGTTGACCGAAAGAACGAGATCTCGGATACAAGCGGCTGAAATGAGTTTTCTCCGCAGGGTGTCTGGACTCTCCCTTAGAGATAGGGTGAGAAGCTCAGTCATCCGGGAGGGACTCGGAGTAGAGCCGCTGCTTCTCCACATCGAGAGGAGCCAGTTGAGGTGGCTCGGGCATCTGGTTAGGATGCCTCCTGGACGCCTCCCTGGTGAGGTGTTCCGGGCATGTCCCACCGGGAGGAGACCCAGAGGAAGACCCAGGACACGCTGGAGGGACTATGTTTCTCGGCTGGCCTGGGAACGCCTTGGGATTCCCCCAGAGGAGCTGCTCCAAGTGGCTGGGGAGAGGGAAGTCTGGGCCTCCCTACTTAGGCTGCTACCCCCGCGACCCGACCCCGGATAAGCGGAAGAAAATGGATGGATGGATGGAACTTTTAAGGGGATACATTGAAATAAGTAAATAAATGTAGGTAGTACAGTATAGACATTTTAATTGAATTAACTCTGCCAATTAAAGATAGTGGAAGATCCATCCATCATTCCAACTCTGCTTTAGTTTTATTAATTAATGATGTATAATTATTTTCGTAAATTTGATCATACGAGGAAACTAATATTAATACCAAGGTACGTAAAACCATCCGGGCACCATTTAAATGAACCAGGTAGTAATTGTGTCTCCTGTTCTGTCATATTGAGTGGAAACGCTTCACTCTTGAAATAATTAATTTTGTAGCCAGAAACTTTGATGTATGTCCCAAGGCATGCCAGTAAAGATGGAAAGGATTTAGAAGGCTGAGATATAAATACTGTACCAATAAATCGTCCGCATATAGCGCAAGTTTATGTTCTTCTGTACCTACCCTCATTCCTGTGATGGATGAGTCAGAACGGATAGCAATCGCTAATGGTTCTATAGCAATGGGAAATAGGCCAGGAGAACTTGGGCATCCCTGTCTACAGCCTCGGGAAAGCGAGAAGGCGTCCGACAAAACTCAATTAGTCAAAATCTGTGACCTAGGGTTATTAAAGAGTGTTCTTATACAAAGTATATCTAATAAAGGTTTCACCGAAATTCATAGCTCTCAGGGTCTCAAAAAGAAAATCAAGTTCAATTCTGTTTTTTCAGCATCCATAGAAAGTATTGCCAGGGACGACGTTACAAAACTATGGGACTCTTCAGGGCGCAGTTTTCACCGCCCTGAAGAGTCCAACGTGAGCTCTCTGCCAATTGCCGTGCGTCCGGTCACGGTTGTTTATTTGTAAATAAATAAAAATCTGGAAAATGAGCCATGCAGTGACAAGCAGGCTGGCTGCAGGTAAGTTTTTAATCATTGAAAGCCCTTTATCTAATGTCTATTTGCATTTCTGACTTATATGACTCTCAATTTTATATGGCTGTTTAATGTTTTTCTATAAGTTACAGTGTGGTCACAATATATGACAGGTGCTGCCATATTCTGTGACCATCTCTATATTTTAAAGCTACACTTTGTAACTTTGTAGTGCAGTCTGTAACTTTTCTAACAATATATTTTTAACATATTTCTTCACTCTGTCACTATCTACTGACAGACTGATGTTAGACAAAGTAATCTCTGAAAAAAACTATAGTCCCCTTGCTTCTCTATCAGCATTTATAAAAACACTAAAAACACAGAGTGACCCGGACAATGACCAGCCAATAAAAACAGAGTTGTTTGTCACGCCCCAACCCACGCCCCCGCCTGTCCCAGCCCCAGCGCCGCGCACGTTCTCATTCAAAGGATTGCAAAGCGATGCAGGACTGTTTTGTATGTGACACAAATGTATTAAATATCCCTTCTTCATCCCAGAGCTGGACTTTTCTTTTGTTTTTTTGCCAAAAGTCAAGTGATCGCTTCATCCTTCACTGACAGGAATGAGGAAATGGATTTGTCACGAGCGGAAAAAAAACTCATGTCCAACGTGGCTGCGTGAAGCTCTGCTGATTTCAGGGTGTTTTTGTGTAGTGCTTCATGGTTTTATTTTATTTTTTAGAACGTTTTATTAACATATAATCACAGAACTTCGCAGCGCTGAGACGGGACATGTAGAGGAGGCGGAGCATTCCAGACATTCCAGACCTCCACTGACAGAAATGAGGAAGTCACGAGCGAATTAAATCATGTCCAACGTGGCTGCGTGAAGCTCTGCTGATTTCAGGGTGTTTTTGTGTTGCTGGACCAGTGCTTCATGGTTTTATTTTATTTTTTAGAACATTTTATTAACATATAAACACAGAATATTGAAACGGCTCCGAGCGGACATGCAGCAGGAGGCGGAGCTGAACTCAAGTCCAACAGAGCACGGACTGTGGCTCCCCCTCAGAGCCATAGGGGGAGGGAGCAGAATGCTTTTCCCTGCTGAAAATATTTCTAAGTCCTGAGCACAACAGAAAGTTACACATAGCACCTTTAATAACACTCATGATATTAGTGGTCAGATGTTGATTTTTATTCCTTAGAGGAAGTAAAAAGTCTTCAGAAACAGTTTAGTTCAAGTAATTAATGTTTTTTTCTATAAGTTACAGTGTGGTCACGATATATGACAAGTGCTGCCATATTCTGTGACCATCTCTATGTTTTAATAATACTCATGATATTAGTGGTCAGATGTTAATTTTTATTCCTTAGAGGAAGTAAAGAGTCTTCAGAAACAGTTTGGTTCAAGTATTTAATGTTTTTCCACAAGTTACAGTGTGGTCACGAATATTGATAACGTTAAACAACCTCCGAATATTGTCTGCTCCTTGTCGGTTTTTAACAAAACCTGTTTGGTCTGCATGAATAATTTTTGGAATTATTTTCTCCAGTTGGGATGCTATTATTTTAGACAAGATCTTACAGTCGGAGTTGAGAAGATTGAGGGGTCTATAGTTACCACACTTTTGTACATCTTTTCCAGGTTTGGGAAGTAAAGTTATTGTTGCTAATTCTAAAGACTGAGGAAGTGCTGTCTTTTTGAATGCATCCTTGATCATGTTTGTAAAAGGAGTAAATAATTCGTTTGAAAAGGTTTTAAAATATTCAATTGGAAAGCCGTCTGGCCCTGGGGCTTTGCTATTTTGTAACAATTTAACAGCAAATCGTACCTCCTCTTCACTTATTTCACCCTCCAGTATGGCTTTATCAGTTGCGTTAATCTTGGGTAGTTGTAATTGATTTTAAAATTGTTTTATATCTACATTGTCTCTGCTAAGCCCAGATTTATATGATTGGTAGTATTTTTTAAATTCCAAATTTACGTCTTTTGTATTTTCTAAATGTCTTCCATCATCTGTTTTAATACTTTGAATAAATTTTTCATTATCCTCCTTTTTTATTTGCCACGCCAGTAATTTGCTTGTTTTATCAC